>ML769346.1:680617-840996 GCA_009732865.1 Stipitochalara longipes BDJ | reverse complement strand
AATACTAAGCGCTGAGAGTACTACGTACGCTGAGAATACTGAGAGTACTATGCGCTAAGAGTATTGAACGCTGAGAATACTAAGCGCTGAGAGTATTATGCGCTAAGAGTGCTGCGTACTGAGAGTACGGTATGCGCTGAGAATACTGAGCGCTAAGAGTATTAAACGCTGAGAGTATTATGCGCTAGGAGCACTGGGCAAGAGTTCTCTATACTAAGAGTAATACGTGCTGAGAGTATTATGCGCTGAGAGTATTGTGCGCTGAGAGTGCTGGGCAAGAGTACTCTATACTGAGAGTACTACGTGCTGAGAGTATTGTACGTTGAGAGTACTAGGCAAGAGTACTAGGCGAGAGAGGAGTAAGGGGTAGGCGCCTGGCAGAATTATACTTATCGCTAATCAGGGGCAGGGCGCCCTGCGCAAACGCCCTGCCCCGAGACACTTCGAGCCCCATCAGCTGAACACCTGCATCTCGTGGCGCGCAAGTGCGCTTCACAGCCTTGCTAAATAGTTCTTACACTGCTTCCAAAATGTCTCCAACACAATCCTCCTCCTTGTTTTTCGTTCGCATATTTTCGAGTTCTTACCATGGATGCTTTAACGGCACTCTCGCTCGCCGGTAACATCATTCAATTCGTTGATTTTGGAACTAAGCTGCTTTCACGAGCAGGAGAGCTATACAAATCTTCCCAGGGTTCTCTGCGGGTCAACGATGAGATCGAACTGGTTACAGCAGACCTGAAAAGCCTCATCACAAAGATTCAGGTATCTTTACTCAAAAAAGATGAAAGCGAGGACCTCGGTGATCAGGATCAAGCCCAATCGGGAAGTTTCCGAAAAGTGTGCGATGAGGCTGTCAAGGTTGCCGATGAGCTCGTTGGACGATTGAAAAAGCTCAAGATCAATGGCAAACATAGAAGGCTTACAAGTCTTCAGCAGGCAGTCAAGACTTTATGGAACGAAAAGGAAGTGGCGAGTTTGATGAGACGCTTGTTGACTCTCAAAGAAACACTGGAGTCGCACGTTCTTCTCTCCATCAGGTAAAGCGCAATTGTTTGTGTGTCTGAGTATGATATTGACTGTCTTGTTTGGTTAGAGAGAGCTTGGATTCGCAATCTCTGCAAGCCTCTGCACGCTTCAAGAGCCTCGATCGCCAAACGCGAGAGATACTGGCCACGATGCTCGACCAAACTACGAATGCGAACAAGAACACCCCGAGGGAGTTGCGAGAAGCAATGAGTGCTCTCACTGTCACCATCACGCAACTTCTGAGCCGTGTCGAGCAAATCAATCAAGAAGGCCACAGTCGAACTCGAGATGAGATCCTAAGAAAGATATGCGAGCGTGAAGGGATGTTATGCTCAGTGGATCAGATTGTTTCCGGGATCGAGATGCTAAATGTGTCTGATGCATCGGAACGAAAACTACGAACATCAATACAAGAGAGCATTATCAATAGCTTGAAATATCCATCAATGACACACCGTTATGAAGATGTTATCGAAGCTCATCCTAATACATTCGAGTGGGCCTTTAAGAACCCAACCGAGAAACAGCTGCCGTGGAGCAATTTGACAGACTGGTTAAAGACAGGTAACGGTGTGTACTGGGTTTGTGGGAAAGCAGGTTCAGGGAAGTCAACATTCTTGAAGCATATCTATGACCAAGGGCGGACTGAACAGCTGCTATCTGTATGGGCCAGAGATCATCAATTGTGCATTGCAACCTTCTTCTTCTGGAATAGCGGAACAAGGGAACAAAAGTCCCAGCTTGGATTCCTACGATCTTTGCTATACCAGGTCCTCAATCAATGTCCTGAGTTGGTACCTCTTGTACTACCAAAGTTATGGGGCGTTTACTACTCGAAAGCAGTTCGACAAGATTGGACTCCAGATGGTCTTGATGAAACATGGGCGCTACACCAATTGATGGATGCGCTGAGAGCCCTCGTTCATCAAAATAGCATACCTCTAAAGTTATGCTTCCTCATCGATGGACTGGACGAGTTTGATGGGGACCATGAGCAGATGGGCAAACTTTTCCAAGAGATTACTGCTTCCAACAAGAATGTAAAGGCCTGCTTATCCAGCCGACCTTGGGTAGTTTTTGAATATCTTTTCGGTAGTTCACCGATGCTACGTCTGCAGAATTTGACTTACCGCGATATTGAGCACTACGTTAACAATAAATTGGAGCAAAACGATGCATACCAACGACTCGCTCATCGGGAACCAGATATAGCACAAGCTCTAGTCCACGAGATTGTGCATAAAGCAGACGGTGTTTTTTTATGGGTCAAGCTGGTCGTATCTTCTCTTTTGAACGGGATCCGAAACCGGGATGAGATGTCAGATCTCTGGGAGAGATTGCGTTTATTGCCAAGGGAGCTCAAACCTCTTTATATCCGCCTACTAGAACTGGTAGAGCCATTGTACCTACCATGGGTTTCAAAGGCTTTTCAAATACTTCGGGCTAATCGAAACCATATCGAGTCACCTTTCAAATATCCTTCCCTCAACGAAATTGAAGTATCTCCTCTTCGAATTTCAGATTTCCTTTTCGCTATCAATCAGAATATCAACGTCGCCACGCTTAAGGGCAGTGCAAGGGCTCCCATTCGATCAAAATCCGAGAATAAAGAAACTCTGGCACAATTAACACTTCCATCCTTACCGGCTGACGACTCTGACGACTTCGACATACTCTTAACTTCTACTAGAGGGTCACTTCAAAACAAATGCGAAGACATACTGGTGCAACTAACAGCGCGATGTGCCGGCTTTCTGGAGGTTTCCATCAAAAAAGACAAGGTTTCAAAGGATTCTCTTGTGTGCTATTTCCATAGAACAGCCCGCGACTTTCTTGAGACAGAAGAGATTTGGTCCAAACTCCTACTGCAGACTAGTAGTACCGATTTCGATCCTAATACCGCCATGATGAGATCTTGTATCATTACACTTCAGTTGCCACCTATGCTAATCGAAGCCCAAAGACCCGAAACACTCGATGAGGAGGTTTCCATGCGGAAATCGATACTCCGTGTTACGAAGGACTGCATGATATATGCTCATTTTGCTGATGCGCACCATCCGAGTCATGGGACTCAGATTGCGCTATTAGATCAGCTTTGCTCCATGCTGACCCTACATGACTCTAAAAACATGGGCTATGATACCCAATGGATCATTGATTTGATTCCAAAGGGACGCGGACTTGCTACATTCGTGGAGTTGACCACACTATTCGATCTCAAAGCTTATGTGCGCGAGATGCTAAATCGACGAGATGAATCAAACCGCCACAGGTTGGCAGCCTCATTACTTCGTTGCCTTCTCCCAATCAAGGATGACCACGTATACGGCAGCCATCTGCCGCTTCCCGGAGTTGACATGGTTCAGCTTTTACTTCAAAAGGACGCCGACCCCAACGGGACCTGCGATACTATGAACAGCGCTTGGGAGAAGGTACTCACTTACCAGGCCAACATGGTCCATGAATCTAGCTGTCTTTCTCTTACCAACACAAATTACGACGCACGCATCTTACAACGAAGATACATCGAAATCATGCAGTTGCTGGTTCTTTCCGGGGCTCATCCGGACGCTCGGGTCTTCGATCATAAACGCGTGCAACTCAATCCCATTGAGGTAGTCGAAAAGATTCTGGTGCCACGATTTCCATTAGAAGCCGCACCACTGCTGAACTCGCTCCAGGAGAAACTCCGGAAGAAATCTGCAACTAAAAGAAAACAGCCATGTGATGATGGAGAGAAGAATGCTGGAAAGAGCAAAGGCCGGCGGAAGAAACGGCGAGGCTAGTTGGAGCAGTGGCACTCTGATCGGTCAACTCCTTTCGGCCTTGAGCATTGGGAGGGATGCGTTGCGTTAGAGTCTTCCACTTGTAGGAAAGAGGCGCTATCAGGCGCGGGGATTTTCTTACAGCTAAACGAGCCCACCCGAGAAAGTCCGTGTTTTTAGGGCATTTCGCTAACAAATATCCACTGAAGAGAACTTTAACAATTTCAAATCTTATCGCAATTGCTTAGGATAATGTCTCTAAACCTGATTTAGCTTCATTTATCTTATGCACTTAAATTTAAAGATAGTATGCTTAGTAGCTATTGAATAAACTCAAGGTAAAATCATCGACTTCGGTTTCACGAGGGAAATAAAGATAGGACGCAACTTGGCTTCTTGGTTTGGTGTTACGTGATTCAGTCGCTTCGTAAAGGGGTAAGTTACATGCTCATATGACTTTGCAAGGGGTACCCTCCTCGAATCTGGGAACTAAGCTTCTGTTGCTTAAGCTCTCTGCTATGTTCATTGCGGTCATTCTTCTGTTTAGTCCGAAGGTCTTCTTGATCAAACGTCCCTTGCCCATCTCGTTCCCTAAACTACCTGTAAAGCCACCTCTGCAGCCGTAAATCCAGCCGCACTAGCCGAGACAGTTACTTGGCCAGAGGCCCCAGGAATGGCACGCACAATAGCAAGAGCCAACCCGCTGAATGCTTTCCTCGTTTTAGACGGAAACGCAGTCATATCAGTTGGATCCCCATTATCCGTAGACACGATCTCGGCCGGTCCAGAGACGGAAAATGTAATCGCGTTATCAGCTCGCGGTACTACATCGCCATTATTATCGACAACTGCAACAGTGATGTAGGACAAATCGTTACCATCGCCGGTGATCGTGGTGCGATCAGCTGTTATGTTAAGCTTTGCAGCGTCGCCGACCGTGAGTTTTGTGTCAACTGCCCACTGGGCCCCGTTTTTATAGGTGACCACGGTGAGGTTGCCGGGCTGGTAGGTGACGGTATCCCAGCGGAAGCGGTACATGGACGCCGCCTTCTTGATCCTGCCCGCTGACTTCCCGTTCACGAACAGCTCAGCTTCGTCTGCTGCTGAGAAGACGTGGACTGGGGTGAGTTGGCCAACTCGTTCCGGCCAGGTCCAATGAGGTAAGATATGAGCCATCGCAAAGTCTGGGCGCCAGCGCGATTGGTATAAATAGAAACGGTCTTTCTTGAAGCCGGCTAGGTCGATGATCCCAAAATAAGAGCTACGGGACGAGCTATACGGTGTTGGCTCACCCAGGTAGTCCCAGCCCGTCCAGACAAACTCGCCGGCAGCGAAGGAGTTCTTGTCTTGCTGCTCGAATACCTTATCAGGGGATGACCCGAATGATGGGGCATATAATTCGTAGGCGCTGACGTACCCACTCGTGGCATTCCCGCCAGAGCCGGTGCCTACAGTTGCGCTGTTGGTGCTCGTCACGGGAAAGATGTATGTACCCCTCGTGCTGAGCGCTGCTGCGGACTCGCTTGACCAGAGCATCTTGTTCGGATACTTGCTATGGAAGCCCGGGTACGAGGACGAATTTGAGCCGCTGCCAAGACCCTCGCCTTGGTAATTCAAACTTTCAATATCCATAACATTGGCAAAGGAGCTGCCCGCCGTGGCGATGTTCATGGAAGAGGTAGTTGGTCGCGTTGGATCCTCTGCATGTATCCAGTCATGCATCGGTTGCGCCACAGTACCACCTGATGCGCTCTGCTGTTGATCAACAATCTCATTGCCAAAGCTCCATGCGATGACAGAGGGATGGTTTCGATCCCGTCGGATAAACGACCGAAGATCTGGCTCGTGCCAGTCTGCCCATATCTGATGGAAATCGTTTGTGGTTTTGGAACTCGTCCAGCAGTCGAAGATCTCGTCTAGGACCATAAAACCCATACGATCGGCTATATCTAGCAGTTCAGGGGCGGGTGGATTATGTGACATTCGGAGGGCGTTGCATCCAATTTCTTGTAACATCTCCAGCTGCCGCTCAGCAGCTCGGATATGGAATGCGGATCCCAGCGAGCCTTGGTCGTGATGATTGTTTGTCCCCTGGACACGTACAGCCTGGCCGTTGATTAAGACGCCTTTATTTGCGTCGTATATGACAGAGCGGATGCCAAATTGAGTATTATAGGTGTCGATTATGGTGTTATTAGTAGATACTGTAGTTCGAGCAACATAAAGGTTGGGTGTTTGCGCTGGAGGTGGGCCCCAGAGCTGTGGATTTGTCACTGTAGCCGAACTATTGACAGAAATTGTTGAGCCAGCTGCTACAGTTACGGTTGCCTCTGGAAATGTTGTTACTACAGCTGCCTTGGGCTGCCCCGTTGCGGGATCGATCTCGTACACCTGGGTCAGTACCTCAATGTCCCGACTCGCCACCCCTTTATTTTCGAGGACTACTGTCAGATTAACAGTAGCCGCTTGGGCAGAGACTGCTGGTGTGGTTATGTAGGTGCCATATTGCCCAACGTGCGTAGTGTCGACCGTAACAAGCCAAACATTCCGATAAAGTCCAGCACCCGGATACCATCTCGACGAATCCGTTGGATTATCAAGTCGAATAGCAAGTAAATTATCCCCAACGTTCATATAAGGCGTCAAATCAAGTCGGAACGAAGCATATCCGTACGGCCACCCTCCCACCAGATTTCCATTGAGCCAGACTGCTGCGTACGACATCGCGCCATCGATGTCTAGGAATATGGATTTTCCTTTGTCTAGAGCATCCAGGGTGACATTGCGCCGATACCATCCTACTCCATTGGAGGGTAGTCGCCCCATCCCACCACTGATGCCCGGTGCATTGAAGGGGCCTTTTTGTGCCCAGTCATGGGGAAGAGTCACTGTTTCCCAAGTGCTATCATCAAAAGAGGCTTGTGCGTATGTTATTGCACTGCCTGGAGCTGTTCCAGAGGGACGAGCATGTTTGGTGCCGGTACTGATGAAATCGTTGCCTGATGGAAGCATGTACGGTTTTAGCGTTGTATACGAGAGGGAGTCGGGCGCGGTTGTCCAGCGAGAGAAGCGCCAGGATGCATTGAGACTGATTCTTTGGCGTCCTGTTGGTGTTGATGTGAATACAGGCGCTCCCACGATAGGTTGCGGGTTTAGTAACAGCAGCAAGCTCAGAAGGATTCCCCAGGAGTAGTACGTCGTTCTCGTGAAAGACATTTTCAGTCGTGAACAGAGATGTGGGTCCCTGATCAGAACGGGATTTCACTAGATGTTATAGTGGAGCAATTGTCAAAGTGGAAGAGCTCGTTCCCTTAGAACTAGACAAGGCGTCAACCTCTTCTATTCCACTTTCGTGATTCCTATTGGGGCGCATAATTGAAGGGCTCCAGCAACTTGCTTGAGTTGAACATTGGTATGTATATTATGAAATATAAAGGTAACTGGCGTGATTAGTTTCGGCGGCACATTTATCCTGATGTTGAGTGCTATAGGGGTGTTTATGATTGATGAGCAAGGGCAAGCGAGGTGGGGTCGCTAATTACCCCTGAAATCGACAGTTCGGGTCTCTGAATTGGCACCATGTAATGGACGAGTTGTGGATTGACGTCCACCTGGGCTGCAATCAATAGCTTCCCCGGCGCGACACGGATATTTAGTGACTCGCATCTCGTGGCCATATCTGAGAGCGGGTACCTGACAGACGGTGAATGCGGGAATGGCCCCACACTCGGCTGAATCGGCTCTCCTATTATCAAAGTCTCATGATTGAGCGGAGAACTTGTTTAATTGGAGTGTAGGCGGGGAACCGCTCTTTGACTGCTGTCCTCGCAGGAGATAATGCCGTGTGGACATTGCTGAAGATAGGCAGAATAATAACGACGAACTGGCGGTTTGTGCTAGTGTATCTCTCCAATTTCCAATAGATAGAATCAGTCGATTTTCGATCTTAGCTGTAACGGCCAAGTCAAGACTTGCAAAGTTCTGGTATCTATATTGAGGTGAAGTTCTTGCTGGGCGGTCAGAGAAATTTGTTCCTTGAGGGGTTCGCCAAGTGGGCCATTGGAGTTCCACTTGCTGACTAGAGCTCTACCTATGATATCGTTTCTTCCATCCTCGGAACGGAGGATTGCAGCAACGTTCGTTCCTTGGAAACAGCAAAGAAGATCTCCATCTCGACAGTTACCTGGTCCAATGCCTATGTATCTTGTAGGTGTTATGTCTTCGTGTGCCTGGACGTAGAATAGGATGAGAGATTCGGGGAGGTACTCATCGCTGGCATGGTTCGCAGTATTCATTCTGGATGGTGAAGTAGCGATGATTTCGTGACCGAATCTCCATAACACCCGCAAGGAGCTCTGCCAGCAGAGCACAATGAGACGTGTCTCTCCATAGCTTTCAGTTAAGTGCAGCTCGCGGACCCAGCCGTCTTGAAACAAAGACAGGTTGCTCGGCTTTACATTTGAGAGATTCAATCTTCCCTTAATAGTCCCCTGGACTGGAATATAGTTTTTGGTACGGGTTGATCTGGTGGGGAGGTGCATACTAAGGACAATTGCTGGTTCGGACAGTGGCCCGATTAAAAGTTGTTGCAAAAACTCGGCGGCTTGGACAACGGAACGATATGAGGAGTTATGGTTGATGTAGTACTGCAAAACATCTTCCCAGACCTCGAAGAGACTCTTCGAGTAGTCTACCTTTATCTCATCAATTTTTATGTCGTTCGCAAGACTGAGTAAGCCGTATATCTTGTCCCTTGGATCTTGACACTCGGAGTGTTTGCATAGATTGACCCATGTCCACAGATCATATGTAGCTTGACCGGACTTAGTTCTTCCCCTTGTGAGTGCCAACCTCCTTGCTGCACTCTGAGAGATCAAATGAGCCACTTTGTTCACCCTGTCGGATAGTGGGTGTTGAGGGGCGTCATGATCAGTTGTGTCAATGTTCGCCACAATATCCCAGAACTTATCCCATGAACAACTTTCGGTGCCGTAGAGAAGTTGGATTTTGGACGCGAGACAGATCTCCTGCACGATCCAAAGTCGTTGCCAGTAGGGTAAAGCGCAGATGTATGCGATACCTTCCCAGAAGATTGAGTAGCGACTCTGGAGTAAAGTTGTCACGAAGGGAACATTCATTCCCTGATACCATTGGTTTCTTACCTCTCCAAATGTAGCTAGAGGTCGAACTGGGTTAAGGCTCAGGGAATTGGACGGGGAAGCTGTCCACTCTGCGTTCGAAATTTCGTTTCCTAGCCATATCACCACGAAGGTGGCGTGCTGGTAAATGTGTCTCATGAAGGCAACTTGTTTATTCCTCTCCTCGATATTATCTTGGTTGATACACAAAGCATCGATCCATAGTCTACGGCCCGTGATCTTCAATCGTAACCTTTGCAACGCATACCACAGATTTTGGCGAACGCGGACGGGTGCTCCGTTAACCCATATCTGGAATTGAGCATCGCCATCTGGTTCGCCCCACATGTAAGAGAGAGCCTCGTACTCCGGCAGATCATCCAGCGAGACAGCTATCAAATTACATCGGATGAGATCATTACCGCGCCGGTCAGGCTGCAGCTCGAGAATTCTGATGCTATTCGAAGTTTTGTCAAGCTCAGGATAGATGGCATTTTGGGTACCATGGTGTGTCATGGTATGTCATGGTACATTCCCCTAGATCATTGATTCTCCTAGATCATCGAACAAACTGAAGCGGCGAATATTGAGGACTGAAAATGATGGCAGATGTTCCGAACATGCGAAGGCGTGCAGCCTTGCCGTGCGGTACTAATACTGCGCAGTAGAGCGAATCTCTCAGCATGAGAAATATCAAGAGCAAACTCCACGTGACATTGTGGAAGAGTATATAAATTGGAAAGGCCACCTGCCACAGTTCTCATGCTCATATGGAGGGATGGTGATGACGATGGGATCTCCGCACTTCTGATATTGAACTCGTATGCCCAGATGCTCGTGGCTGATCAAGTGACGATTGCTGGTTGGAGGGAAAGGGCTACCGTGCTGAACAGGAACAGGATAGGAAACGACTTTCACCTATCCTGTGCATCTGTCCCTCGGTGTACCAGTTCGTGTGATGTTATGTTACACCCCAAGCTCAGCCTTGCATGCGGGGCACACCTGGTCACCTGGACAGGATATTCAGCCTCGTTACTCCCCTGTGCTCTCTCGGCAGGCGGACACTCCGATGAGCCCCTTCACGTGCTTAAGAAAGAGAATGCACATACCGTTCTGGGCCACGTTGTCTTTATCCCGATAGTTGTGTAACCCTTCCTCCCAATGCAGATTATTGCAAGCCCCGGATCATTGGAGAAACGGTGTGGTGATGGCATCAGCAATCGTCGGCCGCCCAAAAGCTTCTCGCACAGGGATGGTCGGATTGGAGAGCGCGTCCGCTTGGATGGATGATATGAGGGTCTCGCAAGACGTCTAAATGAAGACATAGATGCAGTCTGGTAGCGATGGTCCCGCGACGGGAGCGCTCACGTCAGCCGTTCGCAATTTGTGGGGCAATCCCGTCGCTTCTCTGCCCCTGTCGCTGCCCCTGAGCCCAGCTGAGCCTTCGTGCAGCGTGCAGCTTTTCAGCGCCGCCAGAACGGCGCCCGTTCTACAAAACTGGAGCAGAATGGAGAGGATGGCTCCATTTCTGCATGCACGTCTCTCCACGCAGTCAAATGGCCAGCATGTGATTGGGTTGCACAATGACTCGGTGACGCCCTGATTGGCAGAGACGTGCGACTCTGGCGGGGCGGAATCCCTGGACCAGCAGACATGCCCAGACTCGCTCAGCCCGCGTCGTTTCTTTTGGCGGACACCTCACCGGTGGAGTGAAGCGTGAATACATCTCCCGCGGCGAGCTCGACGCTGCGCGGCATATAAGACAAGAGCTGCCCCTCGTGCTCCCTCGCTGCCGCTGTCATCTCAAGCTCCCGCTGATAAGCTTAAGCTCCAGCTTCAACTCCCGCGTGAATCTCAAGACCTGCCTACCTCACGTGCTCCTTCCTCGCCGACAGCTTGAGCTTCAGGCCCAGCCTCGTCTTCAGCTCAACTGAGACTCCTCCCATCTTGGCAGCTACTTCTCCATTTCACCCACCTACGAGTGAAATCAGAGCAGTTCACTCGGACGAAAATTGCTCTCACGATATCAACTGCACCCCGCTTTCCTTCTATTCCAAGGGTCCCGGCAAACCTTCTCAACCGAAATAGCATTCGGGATCAACCGCACCCATTCTACCCGCGATGGCTTCAAACCCGGTCGATACGTCTAGCACCGAGCACAATGCGTGGCGGAAAGAAGTCGAGGCGTCTTTAGAGTCTGTCGAGCAGCTCATCCACCAATCTCGTGCTCCCATCTCTACTATAAAATATCAACCTGCAAATGATCCAAATCAGGTGAAGCTCACCTCGCTCTTCAGCGATCTTCACAAAGTCGGCCTGGACGATCTCAAAACTCTCCTCAATTTGTTCAGCTCCGAGATCAAGGGCTACCAAGATGATGACACGTTCATACTCGAACGCTTAGTGAAGCTCCTCAGCAAGCTGGGCGCAGACTCCAAGCTCTCGAATTCATTGACTGGTGGATTCATCAACAATCTCTGGGCCGCTCTTCCGCATCCTCCACTCTCCAGCCTGGGAACGCAATATCAGTATCGTGATGCTGATGGGGGTAATAATAACATCCGAATTCCCGATTTGGGGAGGGCGGGGACCCCATATGCGAGGAGTGCCAAGCCAGTAATCCTGCAAAACATTGCACTTCCAGATCCTGGTGTCATTTTCGATAGCTTGATGGATCGAGGAGATAAGTTTGAGCCGCATCCTAACAAGATCTCTAGCATGTTGTTCTACTTGGCCACCATTATCATTCACGACATTTTCCGAACTGTGAGCCTACCTATGTTTACTGCCTAAAGCAATTGATACTCACAATCTATAGAAACATGACGACTTCACCGTCTCCTTGACCAGCAGCTACTTGGATCTAGCTCCTCTCTATGGAAGCAACCCACCGGAACAAGAGGCAGTCAGGACTTTCAAGGATGGAAAACTCAAGCCAGATGCATTTTCCGAAAAAAGAATCCTCGGCTTTCCTCCAGGGGTCAGCGTCTTTCTTATCATGTTCAATCGGTTCCATAACTATGTGGTGACTCAGCTTGCAGCGTAAGTTTCATCCGAATTTTCTCGTGATGGGGAACCACTAAAGGTACCAGGATCAATGAAAATGGCCGATTCACCAAGCCGAAAGATGGTGCAGCTAAGGACGCATGGGTCAAGTATGACAATGACCTTTTCCAGACCGGTCGCCTTATCACATGTGGCCTCTATGTCAACATTGTCTTAAAAGATTATGTCAGAACCATTTTGAATTTGAACCGATCGGGCACGAAATGGGATTTGGATCCACGAACCGAGGAGGGCAAGACGTTATTTAATACTCCCGCTGCGGAGGGAACAGGCAATCAAGTTTCTGCCGAATTCAACTTGAGTAAGTGGTTTCTACAATATTGTAAGGCATGGACTTACAGTACTACAGTCTATCGGTGGCATTCTGCTATTTCCGAGAAGGATGAGAAGTGGACCGAAGCTGCCTTCAAGCGAGTGTTAGGAGACAAAGTCCCATCAAACCCGTTCGCAATCGTACAGCTACTTGCGCAATGGGAGGCTACTATTCCTGCCGATCCCGGAGTGAGACTCTTTGATCCCAGCATCACACGTCAAGCCGACGGAACTTTCAAAGATGAAGCCCTCGTGGATATCTTGGAATCTTCAGTTTCCGACGTTGCAGGCTCCTTCGGAGCAAACAGAGTCCCCAGCATCATGCGTTCAATTGAGATTTTGGGTATAATTCAAGCTCGAGCTTGGAATGTGGCATCCTTGAATGAGTTCCGCCAATTCGCTGGTCTCACGCCACACAAAACTTTCGAGGATATCAATCCGGATGCAGCAGTCGTTGAGAAATTGAGGAATCTCTACGACAGCCCTGACTTCGTAGAACTATATCCTGGACTTGTTGCAGAGAAGGCGAAGCCTCCCATAGCCCCTGGATCAGGCCTTTGCGTCAACTTCACAACTTCGTATTCGATTCTGTCTGATGCTGTAGGCTTGGTGAGAGGCGATCGATTCTACACTGTTGACTACACACCTAAAAATCTTACCAATTGGGGGTATGTTTATTATTGACCTTGATTTCTGAGGTCACGCTGACAAAGTTTTAGATTCAACGAGGTTCAATACGATACAAGTGTTGACGATGGTGCTGTAATGTACAAGCTCATTCTGCGAGCGTTCCCCAATTTCTTCAAGGGCAACTCCATCTATGCTCACTTTCCGTTCGTCATCCCTAGCGAAAACCTCGCTATTCTTAAATCTCTTGGTCGAGCCGACAAGTATTCGTGGGATAAGCCAGCTCGTATTCCAGATCTCATCGTCGTCAAATCGTACGCTGCTGCAAGGAAGATTCTCAGCGACAAGGCGAACTGGAAAGTCACGTGGGGCGAGGCTATCACTTTTCTTACAAGTCAATCGAAAAAGAAGAATGGCGTTGATTATTGCTTGGCTGGTGACAATCCACCAAATGCGGCCTCGAGAACAATAGTGATGAAGGGTCTGTATCCCAAGGACTGGCAACAAGAAGTCAAGCAATTCTACGAGCAAACGACGGCGAAGCTCCTGAAAACCTACAGCTACAAAATTCCGGGTACCAAGACTTACCAAGTTGACATTGTCCGAGATGTTGCCAATCTTGTGAACGCAAGATTCGCAGCTTCAGTTTTCAGTCTTCCTATCAAGACAGAGGAAACGCCTGGGGGCTTGTACACCGAACAAGAGTTGTACCAAGTTCTTTGCCTATGCTTCGTCTGCATCTTCTTTGATGTCGATGTTGCAAAGAGTTTCCAGGTCCGCGAGGCAGCTCACATGCTTGCTCAGCAACTCGGAGACTTGATACTTGTGAACGCTGAAGTAATTGCGGCGACGGGCTTTATCGCAGATATTCTCGCCAAATTGCACCAAACAAGCGCCTTAACTGAGTACGGTACACATATGATCCAGAGAATGCTCGAAAACAAGCTGCCTATCAAAGACATTGTATGGAGTCACATGTAAGCCAACTTCTTCCAAACATAAGAGTTCTGCTAATGTGCAAAGTCTCCCAACTGCTGCGTCGATGACTGCCAATCAATCCCAAGTCTTCAGTCAAGCTCTGGACTATTATTTGGGAGATGGCGCCCAGTACATCCCAAATATCCACGCTCTCGCAATAGCAAACACAAAGGAGGCCGATGAATTAATTCTACGATAGTACGTCCCTGTCCCCGCTTTCCCAGTTCATACTAACTCCCCCAGCTTCATGGAGGGCGCTCGTCTTCGCGCAACAGTCGGCCTCTTCCGCGACTATGTTCCCAGCTCTAGCGCCACAGGCCCAGCCTCCATCGCCGACGGCACCTCAACCCTCACCGTCCCTCCAGGAGGTCGCATCCTTGTCGACCTAATCGAAGTCTCACAAGATCCCATCGCCTTCCCCAAACCTCAAGAAGTCGATCTCAAGCGGCCACTAGACTCGTACGTTCACTACGGTTGGGGTCCCCACCAGTGCGCCGGTATGGATGCAAGCAAGGTCGCCATGACCGCTATGTTCAAGACTGTGTTCTCGTTACCGAATGTGAAGCGGGCGCAAGGTAGTGGACCGGGTGGCAGTTGGTTTGGACCTAGTCAGGGGTCGCTGAAGACGCTGGATGGGCCGTATGGATTGACGCTCTACATGTCGGCGGATCAGGGCACTATCTTCCCGTTCCCGACAACGATGAAGATTCAGTGGGATGCGGAATGATTTTGCTTTGGAGACGATTTGATGTTTTCAGCGTCCTTTCATAGCTTGAGGTTTTGGAGATTGGAATGAAAGTGAGGACAAGTGTTTGCTACATAACATATTAAAACGCGTCTTTTCATGACATCTACTTCATGTTGATTGCAGAGCTGGGACAGGGCTGAGATTCAAAGTTGTGCATCTGATAAGAGCGCCGAGACCTATAAGGTGTTGATGATCAATGAGGCTGTTTCCCCCTCACAATTCCCTTCAACGCATTACCTCGGAGAGAGCGATGAGAGCTAAGAGAGCTTTGAATAGGGTTTCCGTCGCTTCCCCTGGTGCTCGCCTAGGAGCGGCACCTAATTCTCGGCTCCACATCCGCTGAAGTGGCATCCCCACAGCCCCGCATTCTCCGCTCATGACTCGCAAAGTACTTTAACGGCACTATTTCCTTCCTTTAGTGAAAATTCAATCTCATCTCAATCCTCTCTCGGATAAACTTAAACTTATGCTTCAAATATTCCAATTTTACCTTTTTTCATCCATTTGGCGAGTCACGACTTGACTAGGCTTCAAAAGCCGCCTCGCCTTGCCGTGGCCACATCCCCGCAATCCTCTCAGCCACAGGCTCTGGAAATTCCACCCCCGCTTCTTGGAGACACTTGGCTGGTAGTACGGGCCAACCAGCGGTCTGGAAGGCATCGGGCCCGCTTCTAGATCTGGAGTAAGCAGTGCTTGCCAAGGATAGCATGTGCTACATCTTCCACCTGTCTCCGCTTCCAAGACCACGCTCATTTCATTTGATTGGATGAACAGTATGTTTCACGACCGCCCACAGAGCAAACACTGTGGACGACAGGAGCGCCAAAGAAAGTCGAGATCCCTGTGTCACACGGCCATTCATTTTCCTCCGCCATCCGCATTATTATTGTGGGGACCCGCGCACGCCAGATCCCTTCATAAAGCTGGAGCTGCCCATGTGCGGAGCTGGTCAGCTTCCATCCATTTAATCCTTGTACTACAGTCCAGGTCTGCCCAATTTCACTCTTATCGTGGCCAAAGGCAGTTCAAGCAAGGATGGCTACCAATGGCCATCAACTCGAGGAAAAGCCCATAGCAAGCACGAATCCTGCGCCAGAGAGTCCGGTGGAGGAGAAGGCAAACGCGATCCATGAGACCGCTCATGAAGCTGCTGAGCGCGGGAAGGCTGCCACGGACAAGTAGGCAACACTCCTCTGCAATTGTAGGCCATGACTGACGGAGCACTCAGATATGGCCACTCTCTCGTCCAATTCGATCCAGTCGCCGAGCGCAAGCTCCTGTGGAAGATTGATCTCTACATAGTCCCCACAGTCTCGCTCCTGTACCTATTCTGCTTCATCGATCGTGCAAATATCGGTCAGTGCCCCCCTCGCGCAAAATTTTACCATTGTCTCACAATGTCTTACTCTAGGAAACGCAAAGATCGCTGGATTCACCAAAGATCTGAAATTGGGTGGTTATGACTACAATAGGATCCTCTCCGTATTCTACATCTCGTACATCCTATTTGAGATCCCGTCCAACATGGTGTGCAAGCTTGTCGGCCCTGGATGGTTCATTCCTACTATTTCACTTGGTTTTGGGATTTGTTCGATTTGTACCGCTTTCGTGCACAATATCCATTCTGCGTCTGCTGTCCGTTTCCTTCTGGGCATGTTTGAGGCGGGTATGATGCCTGGTATTGCATACTACCTCTCGAGATGGTACCGACGAAGCGAATTGGCGTTCCGACTCTCTCTGTACATCGTGATGGCACCTCTTGCTGGTGCTTTTGGCGGCCTGCTTGCATCTGGTATCCTCAAGCTCAGCCACTTCGGCGGTCTCCACAGCTGGCGCATGATATTCGCCATCGAAGGCATAATAACTTGTGGCTTGTCCCTCGTCGCATACATCACCCTGACCGACCGTCCAGCAACAGCTCGCTGGCTCACGCAAGCAGAGAAAGATCTCGCTATCGCCCGCGTCAAATCCGAGCGTGTAGCAACGACCGAAGTACTCGATAAAATTGACACTCCCAAGATCATGCGGGGAATCTTCAGTCCAGTCACTCTTTCGACGGCATTCATCTTCCTGCTCAACAATATCACAGTCCAAGGTCTTGCTTTCTTCGCCCCAACGATTGTGCAGACAATCTACCCACACAACAGCGTCATCTACCAACAACTCAAAACCGTGCCTCCGTACGTCGTCGGAGCCTTCTTCACCGTGCTCCTCCCCTTCCTCTCCTGGAGAGTAGACAAGCGAAATATCTTCTTCATCATCTCCGCACCCCTCGTCATGATCGGCTACATAATTTTTCTCGCCACAGACAAGCCCCACGCCCGCTACGGAGCAACCTTCATCATCGCCTCGGGCGCCTTCTCTTTCGGGGCACTCTGCAACGCCCAAGTCGCCGCAAACGTCGTCTCAGACACAGCGCGCTCCGCTGCCATTGCGACCAACGTCATGTTCGGCAACACAGGTGGCCTGATCTCCACCTGGAGCTTCCTGCCGTTCGATGGCCCGAACTACCACATCGGAAACGGCCTGAATTTCGCGACTAATACGACGATGCTGCTGATCAGCATTGCGCTGCTGGCTTGGATGGTTTGGGATAATCGCAAGAGAGAGGAGAAGGATGTTGATTCGGAGCTGGCCGGTCTGACCGGGTTGAGTATTAAGGAGGTGCAGGATTTGGATTGGAAGCATCCCGCTTTTAGGTGGAAGCCGTAGTTTATTCTCTGATGAAGTGAGGATGGTGAGGGGGGTAATGTGCAGCTTTGAGTGGACTTGAAGTTTTGTTCTGTTGTTGATAGTGATTTGGATACTTGTAATTCCATATCGAATAAACGAGTCACATGTTTCGAACGAGTTGTGAGCATCGACCACACCTCATATGCAGTTGCAGATCGCACTCCATGCCCGCGGTGTAGCAATCCTCACTCATTTGGCGCGCGATCTCGAAACCAGGAATCGCACCATTCTGGTCTTCTTCCCTTGCGGGTGTGTGTTGAAGTCCTGATGCTGTGATCGTCATGAAATCTTGGCCGAGGATCGAGGCGGTGGAAAGTTTGAGAGCTAAAAATCAGGGTTAGTGGGGCATTACGATAAAGAGATATGTAGTCTGATATGAGGACAAGTAAGAATTTGTTGTTCTGAGGTTGATGGGTGGGGTGGATGTGAGCTGATTACCTAGGTAGGAATACATAGGGGATTCGCTTAGCCTCGCCAAACTCAGGGGTCAGCTAGCATCCTTCGGAAGTGATGAAGGACGCCTAAGAGCAAATTCTACACGTCTTAGATACTCCAAGTACATTTCAAGCGAGAATCTTATACAAGAAAGCCCAGAAGAAATATGTGTAGCAATAATTTTAAGGCTGATGGATTTTCCGAATACCAAAATTACCCAAGATGACCAAAGTCAATCAACCTGCTGTATGTACATTGTTGCAGCACGTTGACCCCAAATTTCCACTCACAAATACCACTAAGACTGCGGCGTAGCTAGTAATATTAGATCTTGCGTCACGCACAGTACCAAGGAGTACATACGCAGCCGTACATGCAAACAGCTCCGTCCTGCTGGCGTTGGTTAAGAGTTGAAGGATGGCAGCCAGGAGAACAGTGAAGGCGCAGATGAGGCCAAGCCGAGTAGTGTTATTCGTCACCAGATACAATGAAACAATCGATACAGTGAACATAATTGCTGCAAGAAGCATGCTAAGTATCCCTACCGTTTTCTTGGTCTTACGCATAGAAAATAGTGCTAATGACTCATCGACGTGAGAATCCTACGTTGAGATGTGTCAGTCCCCGTACCATCGTGCATAGTGAAGAACGTACCAAGCAGAGCAATCTCAAATATGGAAGCTCAGCTAGATTTGCTAACCAATCTTTGTCAAACGAGGGGTGAAGCGCTACTAGATCTTCTTCATTATTCAGTCTGGCTGCACTTAATCCAGAGAAAGAGGGAGCATGTCGGCCCCCTGGCCCCTTCGATTTCCCATCTAGCCAAAGCTTAAAAGCCTCCACAGTTCCAGAGTGGGGCTTGCCCATTTTTAATACCGCTTCTTGCAGCACTAGTGCTTCTTCTATTCCCACGTCAACTTTGCCTTCTCTCTCAGCTGTGCAAGGCCTTCACATAAATAATGACTTACGATATTCTTTCAACTTCTGTTTGATCTTCATGATTAATTCCATCTGTTCCAATTGGCGAGGATCTGTGCTTGTCTTGAGTCTCTTCCATGATCGAAAGCATTGGATCGTATCCGGATCTCCTCGAGAATCTCGAATGTCGAGATCGTCCTGCTGTTTCTGTAACTCGAAGATCTCGGCCTCCATATAGAGCAGATTCCTAGACGATAATCGATGGAAAGCATTGTAAATGGAGAAGCAGTGATCTGGATCGCTGGCGACGAAGGCTGAGGCTGAAGGAAAGCCGTTCATAAAGTCTTGATGAGACTGTCCCAATTCAACATCCGTCTGAGTACTGGGTCTCTGACAGCCTAGGATTCCGAATCTCATTTTTATCTCGTGGAACACACGTCTGGTGATAATCTTGAGATGGAACAGTTAGAAGCTTTGGCTACAGGGTTATCAATAGGATTTTGCTTCGACGCCCGACTTATGTGCATGGCAATCTCAGTGCCACGTCACTTGCAATGATGCAGCAAAAATCGCGATATTTTTTATCGAACTTTCCAGCATACTATTAACACATCAACTTTCTACGTCTCCAAAAACTGCATTATTAGCAGTAGACCCTTCCGCCAATTGTATCAATATTATTGGTGGATTCATCTGCTATATCGCGTTGAGTCGTGTCCTACGAGTTGTGCCCGAAATCCGTCTTGGCTCCTCTAACCCTAGCGGTCGATATTCGCATAATCTTTAGTCAATCAATTCAATAATGCCAAGACTAAACACGAGCGGCTGGTGGAAATGCTGCGTGGACGGGCGTGAAGTGCATCACGACATGTGGGGGGAATACTGTCCGGACTGCAATCATTCAAAATGTTCGCTTTGCGAACCATTGTCTTCCCCTTGGAATTCAGGCTCATCCAGCCGATACGAATCAGGCTGTGGCAAGCCCGATTGCAAAGGCAATTGTTCTGTCTGCAACAAATTCGCGGAGCCGGCAGATATCATGTCAAAGACGAATGACACTACTCTACATGCTCGAGCAAAAAAAAGACACCTGCCCATGCTCCTAAACAGCAAGTTAGTTGACGATGTCTGCGCGGATTCTGGGAGCGACATCAATTGCATGACGGAGGCTTTCGCAAAGAAGATCGGGGCACGAATGACTCAAGATGCGACTTTGCAATGGTTTAGTCTACCCATCAAAGGGAAAAGCTTCCAAAGTCTCGGAACAGTCTCCATCGGATGCAGGTTTCCCAGCGAGATCTCCACGATTCCTTCAGTCTGCTTCTTTGTCTTCAAGAAGCTCATTTGCAACGTGATCGTTGGCAGAAACTTCCTTCGTGACACTCAGACCTTGGATCTATATCAAACTAGACTCCGGATCGCTGAAACTCAAGGAATCGAGTCTCCGGCAATCAGGTCTGTGGGCAATGTGAGGGAACAGATAAAGTGCTGGATTGATGGAATCACCCACTGGTCCTTCCCAGATACAGGTTCAGATCTCAACTTGATATCTACCGGCTTTGCGAAATGCCTCGGCTACGGGAGTACGCCAGGAGACAAGCAAATCAATCTTGTGGAGCGCCATTGGGTCGACTTCGCGGATTGTTCATCAGTGAGGACTGAAGGAAGTATCCAGATTGTTGTTTCTTTCTGTCCGCCGACTGAATGCCACTCATCTCCGCACAAGCTCGTTGGGACTTTGAAAGAAAGTGCTTCGATATTTGGAACTGGAGTGCTTGGGAAGCAAACAAGCATCGTGGAGCCATTTCACATAATCGATGATCTTGACTTCGATATTATTCTTGGAGAGACCCTGCTTGCCAGTGTCGCAGCGTATACTCAGCATAAGCCAAATTTTACGCGTTCTGAAGCTCCTGACACCTCGGCCACGGCAATCTGCAAAAAGCGATGTCCAAAGGAAGGCAAGACTCATACAGGACCACTACTTACTCCTGAGCAGAGGTTTAGAGACGATTTCTCTATTGAGTACGATCGCTGGACCAAAGAGCAGGAAGACATAGAAAACAAACGACTCCGAGGTCAAGTCGCGGCCACGGAAGGTACTATCATACAGGATCAGGTCAAGCAACGCCATATCCAATGGTTACGGGAACATCGAGAACTTTTGGAGCTGCATTATCCAGGATATTTCGAAAAGATTGCTCCACAGGAGGTTGGATGGTACACAAGGCGCTTGTGCGTTTGCTATGCTCTTCAGATTTGCAACAGGAAACTCGTGCTAAAGCACGAATGACCAATCGTCGAGGACGGATTCAAATGGCTTTTGACATGTCTGGATATTGAACGGGCTTGTTTGTTGAAACAGGGCTGTTTGGGGCTCGCAGAATTCACGAAGGCTTCTTCTTTGATTTGGAGTGCGGATTGAGAGATGGGATTGCTCTGACGAACGACCACTCGGCACCGCGGTACGATTGGAGCATTTTAGAATAGAAGAAAATTTCAAGCATGCTATTCAGAATTTCAAAATTGCCACACTCAACTCAAATCTGGAAGGTGACTGAAAGTTATGATTATGATTATGCGATGCTTTTAGAATCGGTGGAAATAGCCCGAAAGAGGGAATACCTTGGTGTCCAAGTCACGGATCACAGCTGGGCTCGGGCCAGGCGAGACGCCGAGCACCGCGTTTTCCCAAAATTTCAGACCTTTCTTCGTTCCTTCCATGTCTGCAGTGTTTTCTAGAGATTCGATTTCCAATTCCTCATTGTCGTCGGGATGCAGAACAGCTTCGTGCTCATCGCCTGCCAACATCACGAACTTTGCGACCGTATTACCCCTCCTAAGCCCAAACTCAGGCAAAGAACGTTGACTATCATCAATGGTCTGCTTTCCCTTGGCCCACCTCCTGGGCCTCCTGTGCGCCCTCTCCGTCGAACACCAGCCGGCAAGGCTATTCGCAATATCGCCAACATTCCCAAATGGAGCACTACCGATCCCAGCCTGACGACCTTCCTACGGTTTCCACCCGAGGTCCGCCTCCAGATATACGGCTATTTGTTGATATCCGTCGAAACTGTCCAGCGCGAAATATGTCCGGTGAAACTGTGTCTTGTTGAGCGCAGCTGGCAGCCTCGACTTCGCATCTTCCCCGCGATCCTTGAGTGCTGTCGAAAGATCAACGAAGAAGGCAGCGCTGTTCTCTACGGCAAGAATCTATTCGAGGTGGAAAGCCATACGAGACACTACAGCACAGCCGCAACGTGGTCACCAGCGCGAGTGAACTTGCTTTCTATCACTTGGCTTAACTTGACATATATCCCTGGATGTGAGTGCTTCCAGGATCGCAAGATGTTATCAATAATGGATAGGTTTCCTGCGCTAAGGGGAGTGATGATTCGTCTCAGCGATGTCTTAGTTGAAGAGTGGGAGACATTTCTGAAAGACGTATGCGAGGGATTCCAGCGGATGAAGAGGTTTATACTGGACATTCATGTCAACGATACGGCCGGCGGGGTGATCTACCGCCAGTGGCGGGGATCCTCAATGACAGATGAAGAAATGTGTCTGAGGACCTACCAAGGACCCTTTTGGAAGCAACAAGACATATGGAAGAATCGAGGGGTGAGCTGGAAGTTCGAGCGAGAGACAGATAGCTTTTCACGAGATCACGGTGTTCTGGGATCCTTGAAGGTCTTCGTGGAGTAGAGCCAAGGTCAAGAGAGGGCTGTGTAAGGCAAAGTGGAGGTGGGGTCTGTTCTCTATATGGTCCCAGTTTGGGTGATAACCGTCTGCGTTGTCGATGATACGACACCATGCTTCTATGCCCTTGTATCCTGGGGCAGGTCGTTCATATCACGTGCAGCTGTAATTTCACAAAGTCCATGCTAAGATACCGCATAGCGTCAGCCTCCTCTTTTCTAAACTAAAGAGGGTCAGAGAATGCTGTGTGCCAGCTTTACGAACAAAGCAATCTCACTCAAACGCAGACTTAGGTAGCTGGGAACAAGATTTTATCACGTGATATAGAATTCTCCACTCTGCATTTGCAGCCAAATCATTCATTCATCACGAAACAATCTTTCGACTCGATGATTGCAAGAGGAAGAAGTTCGACCCGATTGATCTGATGTTCTCATCAGCCTCCGAACATGACCTAGAGATCTGGGGACCATGAGTCCTTTTGACGCGCGAGATGTTCCAGGCCTTCGACCCCAATCGCGAATTGTTTCATAAGCGCCAATCAGATGCCCTCCCGTCCGCCACAAAGTCCTTCATCGGCGTTTAGTTTGAAAAGCTTGGCTAGACGCTTGAACCTTGTTTCCAGTGCATGGCAAACGAGACGCAATGCTGGATCCTGCTCCCCTGTTTTCCCCAAAGCGGGACTACGTCTTGGCGTTTCCACCTATGCGGTTCCTCCAGTGACATTCTCGTCAGATCTTCCCAACATCAGACGAAGTAAACGAGCAACCTTTGCCGATATCTGACCTCGAGATATTGCTTCATCGAACAAAAGGATCATGAACGCCCAATCATTGATAGGCCGCCAGCCTCAAACTTGACCCGAAGCAGCCAGGTGAAATGAGAACGGATCATCTTGTCGTCTCCTTACCTTTGGGACTCATGGCTCACGAACTTCAGACCGAGGGTACAGAACTTTCGAAACATCATGGCTCATAGTTGAGCTACATATCTCATTGTTCCTTTCCCACGTCCTCGTAGGTGCCACCTTCTTTTCGCTCACGCTCTCTTGTCGCGATATTTTGCGTTGTCATTTTCTTCTTCGTTGTGCTGGGCACCAGCTAGGCTATACATTCTTTTCTCAAGCCAATTCAGCTGCCAGCAAGCTACATTCTTTTCACAACTGTCCTTAAATTATTCTATCAAAAATGTCTCCCTCACTTTTCGGCCTTTTGGCCCTAGCTTCTGTCGTCATGGCTCAGACTCAGAACTGTGTTCTTCAAGTTCCACCAAACCCTCTGTCGGCAAAAGGTCTAGCTACCCCATACAAAATGAGTGGCTGTGATCAGACTCAATTCGCTACTGAAGCTTGCTTCGTCGAGGCAGCTATACTCGACCCAGCAACCGGAGCCATTCAGATTTACAATCCGTTAATCATCAACCAGAACAGTTCGAGAGCAGGTGTAGACTTTATTACTCCTGTTGTGCCGACCCTGCCAGACAATGCAGTTGTGGGCATCTTCTTTGGTTCGAATGCTGTCACACTCACATTGACTGGGGACACCGCAACTTGTGTGAACGGGGATGCGAATGGTGTCTTTGGCCAGTTTGCATATTGCAACACACCGGCATTCTTCACCGCAGCCTTTTCTGCTGTCTCCAGCGGCTTGCTCAAGATCCCTCCTCCGGGTACATCCACCAAAGGGACTACATCTCAGGCGTGCCCAGTTACTCGGGACTTCAGGATGGTTGATATGGATCAGAGCGACAATGTGGACTCAACCTATCTCTTGATCAACGGGAAAATCTTGGCACAGAATACGCCAGCCAATGCAGCGAAGTACAAAAATGCAACTGGTAAGTCTTTTTATGACCCAGGCCTTTGGTATTGAACTAACTCTCTAGAATTCAACAACGGATCGGACAACTTGCTCCTCAACGCATTCCTCTCTCCAACTCTGGGCTGCACGGCGGGGACATTCGAAGCACCTTGCATCACATGTGCGTCGGGCAGCTCGCCAGCTATGGCATTGAATGTAGGGACATCATAAATTGGTTGGAGCGTGACTGACAGTTGGTAGGAACTTCAATCACAATTTTTTGTCCCAACAGGAGGACCTGCTCTAGTCCCACTGTAAGTGTTTCTCCTGGTAGAAAACCATCTACTAAACTCAAGCAGCAACGATGATTTCACAGTGGATGCTGGGAACAACGGCAGTGTTGAACAATCTCTGATCAAAACCAACCTCTACCGTGCCGGAGTCGGTCAGCCTCAAGCAGCTGATGCGGCTAACGCTTCTTCTGTGACCTATTGCACAAGATATGCCGCATCTGGACTCTTCATTGCCTTGAACGAGGAGTTATTCACTGGAGCCACTTCCCCCGCCCCAGGCGCGTCAAACAATCTGTTTACATTCATGGCCAATCGCTTTGCCACTAGCTTTGGCCCCGTACCTGCCTTGGGGTGCCAGACGATCTTTGGAATTGCAGATAGTCCAGTGAACCAGACCACGGACGGCAATGGTGTTGTAATTGCAGCTACTATCAATACCCAGGTCTTGCAAGATATCCTCGATGGGAAGATATTACCTCTCGGGCAGGCATCTTCGTCTACTACTAGTTCAGTGAACACTGTCCTGTCGACATCAAGTGCTAGCCTGTCCACATCCACTTTGGTGAAGGGGGATGTGGATACTACCAGCTTATTTTCCACAAGCACAACCCTCAGCTCGGCACTCTCAACAACGTTCGTACTTCCCTTGTCCCCTAGCTTTTCCCAGATCTCATGGTTTCTAACATATGCATAGGACATCCGTATCCTCGACCAAGACCACAAAGGTCCTCATTGAGGTCGTATCTTTTTTCATCTTCATTTTGAATCTCGGCGGTGTTACACCAGGCGTAACAGGGAGTATCGGCTCCTTCGTCGTACTTGAAGAGATCTTCGTCGATCTCCCAGGCGCCGCCTCAGCAGCTTGCACGCATCAGTTCAACGCCTGTGCCAATCTTGCTGGCGCTGCGTTCTCTGGAACGGATTGTCTCAACCAGCTCAACAGCTGCAAGGGTGTCGCATCGACGGCTTCGCCGACGGCTTCGACGCCTGCAACTGTCACTGTACGTCCATTTTCTTAGTCTCATCACTTATCCCAGAACTGACAAGGACTCGTAGGCTACAGCAACAGTCCCGGCCTCAACCAGCAACAACAATGCCGTCGCTACCGGTGCACCCCAAAACAATAACAATGCCGATGCGATTGCCCCTGACACGGGGGCTTCGGCGAACTGCCCAGCTGTGCCACCGTTGACAGTCAGCTCCTGCACTGCTTCAGCGACATCAACAGTCACTGTCACAGTTTCTGCAGGATCAGGAGTGGCGTCGGCTACGAGGGGTGCTCATCGCCATATCCATAGTCATTTGAGGCACCGTGCAGCTGAAGCTCTCAGACCTACGGTACAGCCGCACTGGAAAGCATAAATTCTCAGTAAGTGCAGATCCGAGAGAGACGTGGAGGAAGGCAGTGTACGATATCTTGGTAAAGCGTCGGCTTTTTGTTCTCTTCTTGTATGATTATGCAATTGCAATTTCAAGTGAGTGTGGACAGTAGAGAAAACCATCAAAGGAATCTATGCAACTTTTTCGCAATCTGGAAATTTGAGATTTCCGTGACATGGCTGTTTCTTCAGGGGAGGAGTAAGTTTCGAAGCGGTTTCTCTCCACAAGTAAGCTTGTTAGTGGGCTGGATCACCTCTCGCTTCGTAGACTATTCTTTCGGTTTACCTTACATGGCCATTCTCTGGTTTCAAATCATCAAGTGGATATCCAAAGGTGCCTCTCATCGGACGTCTGAGTATTGCGATGGCAAGTGAGATGTCTCTTAAGCGCGGCTTTGGTTAACCATAGTCTCCGTACTCCGGCTTCTGATCGGGCATTCCGCCGTTCTCCAACTCCGTCTTACAATAGCTTTATTACGATGTATGTTGGGAGTATAAGTACTTTATATTCCCTTTTCAATGCCTTGTTACAATTTGCTTCAAAGCCAGAAGTATACAAATAGAACCTATCAGCAAGAATGTCTACGCAGCGAGCCCTTGTTCTGCGCTCAAGAGAGACCCCTCTGTCGCTAGAGAACGTACCTATCCCTACCGCAGTTCCCGGATCGGTTGTCGTCAAAGTCTTCAGCACTTACATCCTTCCCAATCTCTCTTCCGTGCTCAATGGAACCGCGCCCCACTCACTCGCTCTTCCCCTCACACCTGGCGCTAACACCATCGGACGCATTCATGCCGTGGGACCCGACTCGACAGTGCTGAAAGCCGGCCAGCTGGTATTTTGCGACATGACTGTTAATGCACGCGATGATCCGGATACCGCAATCCTGCTGGGCTTGCATGGCGGGGCCGCGATGAAGCTGATGGAGGGGGAATGGAGAAACGGAAGTTTTGCAGAGTATGCGAAATTCCCCCTCGAGAATGTGTTTATACTTGATGAGGAAATCTTGTGCGGAAAATTGGGTTACAGTATAGATGATTTCTGTGCACTTCCTGGTACGTCCCTCTAAGGAAATTGGCTGAAGTTCAATCTTGCTGGAGTTTGACTGATAAAACCTCACCGTCAGCTTTTTTGACACCATTTGGCGGCCTCTCGGAGATCAATCTCTTACCAGGAGAAACAATCATTATCGCACCTGCAACTGGAAGATACGGAGGCGGTGCTGTCACGATGGCCCTAGCTATGGGAGCCACTGTTGTTGCGTGTGGCCGAAACGAAACTACTTTATCAGCATTAAAGAAGACTTTCGGTCATACCGGACGACTTGAAACGATAGTTCTCACTGGAGATGTCAAAATCGACACAGCGGCTATGATTACGGCGTCGCGCAATGGAGACAAAGGCGCAGATGCATTTATAGACTTTTCTCCCGCAGCCGCAGCCAAATCAACACACATAGCTGCCGCTATGGCTGCACTGAAGACTTTTGGAAGAGCGTGTTTCATGGGAGGGATTTATGGAAACGTGGAAATCAACTACTTTTCAGTGATGATGAAGAGTTTAAGGATCCAGGGAAGATTCATGTATAGTCGAGACATGGCTGTGAGATTTATCAAGATGGTTGAGAAAGGGAATCTGAAGCTGGGGGAAGAGGCCACTGGAATGAGAATAATTGGTAAATTTGGACTCGATCGTGTGTATGAGGCAATAGAGTTAGCGGAGAGAGAGAAAGGATGGGGAAAACAGGTGCTTTTGATGCCATAGTCCTTTGTTTTAGATACAAAATGTATTGACGTATGGACGCGAAGCCGTTGTGTAGAGTGACAAATAATATGCTTGAAAGTGAGGAGTACACGCTTGAAGAGCTGTAAAATATGTTTTATGGAGACTGGATGGCAAAGAGAACAGAAGGGAGGGAAAGACCAGCTTAAAACACATCTCCCGGCTTGACTCAAGGATCGTCGATTCATCACTTGATAATCCTGGAAAATCTCAGAAGCTGGGTGAAGTCTAGGCAAAAAAGATAGCTAATAACAATAATTGCTTCAAGTAGCAAGCACAGTGTCCTGAAAAGTGATTTGACCTTCTAGATAACTCCCAATATATGAACGACGCCATTACACCTTGAGCCCCGACATGAAGTGCCTCACTCACCACAACCCGAATTTTTCTCTAAATGACCTCCTGCCTTCTCTTGGATCCTTCCCCTCGAGTTCTACATGTATCCCAACGGACTCTTCTCTAAGCTCTGCATACTTACTAATCATCTTGGCTCCATTCCCAACCTCTTGCGGTGTCCTTCCCCCTTTTTTCTTGAACACCAACGACCTGATTGTCGGTAAATGGGCTTCGGGGCCCTGCAAAATTGTCCCTGGATGAGTGATATTGTAACAGAGAATTGCGAAGCACATCGGTACCGCCTCTAGGGCGTAGAAGTATATCTCGTGGTAAGGAAGAGGATTGGATGATGTCTTGCCGCCTGAGAACTCGATAAGGCGAAAGAAGATTCGGATCTGGATATTATTAATATAAGATAAAATCGAGTTGGGAAGGAAAAAGGGAAGACATACGGTAATAAAACCCAGACTACCGTAAAGCGTGAAAAGCAATCTCTTCCACCCATCCTTCGCACTTCCCATCCTCTCCAACAACAACATTTCACGATGGAACTTCACTCCCAGTCCCAGGAAAATGAAGATGAAGAATTGCTGAAGGCCGATACCACCCATGTATATATGCACACCTTTCAGCTGTTGAGCCATTGGTGCTGTCGGACCTGCGTAGCTGCCACCGACGATTTGGATGACGAAGGAGACGAAGTCGAGCGTTACGAAGGCGATTGCAAGAACTGAGGCTGGAATTGAGAAGATCGAGTGCGTCGGGAGGTAAAAGTGGACCATGCGGGCGAGCAGCATATATGCGAATGCGTTGACCCCTTTTCTGTTAGAAGATATTTTCAATTAAAGCTTTGAGAAGTAGAACACATACAGAGAGGAGCAAGCAGGACGAAAAGCTCTGATATAAGTTCGATCCATGCATTTTGCTGGTTTCGAGTTGATATCGTGCGTGCAGTAAATGATATTGTCTCCCAGATGCTAGCCATAATGATGACCCAGCAGAATTTCTAGATTCAAGTCAGCTTGGTCTAATATTCAAACTTGATTTAAAGATTTACCGTCTTGAACAATGCCGCTTGGCTGATGTGAGCAATAGTCAGTATCCCAAACAGAACAGAAAATACAAGTGCAGCTGCGAAACTGGGATAGTAGTCGTAGAGTGCATTGCAAGTCCCAGGTGGCACATAGCCGTTCTTGTCCGGTGTGATGGTCTGTATGCAGGTTGGGATGGCGACGCTAATTGTTTGCGGTGCAAGTGTGACGTGGTCATTCGTTACTCCTGGGATAGTGATGTAGTTTGTGGTCATGAACTCGATTGCTGATGTGGTGTCTGTGGCAGTATCTCGTGGGGCAAGAGTAGGAGTTGGTGCCGAGAGCGTTGTGCTAAGTGCTAGAGCAGAAGCGCCTGTCTCAAGAACAGCGGCCAGGAGAGTGAAGCGGAGTAGCAGCATCGTTGCTATGAGGCCGCAACAAACAAAGTAAACGCAAGAAGTAGTAATTGTAGAAACAGAAGAGAAGATATCTCGAGAATTTTGTGTAGTATAGATTAATAGAGACTTCTCTGTTCGCTTTGTGATGAAATTGAATTGAATTTCTCTGATGCTGGCAGACAACATTATATAGCGTGAACCAAGACGAAGGAGCTGTAAGAAAAGCCAGATGAGACGAACACTGCCTGAACAGATCCTCCATGCGAAATCGCGAGAAGCACATTATGCCGAGAAATGATAGGCCGATAGAAAAGATAGTTCCTGACTAAGATACCAACGTTCAGAATTCGATGCGCTGAATGGGCCTCGCGGAACAAAATCCCCTGCGAGAGTATATTTGGAGTTCCAAGCCCCGATCTCGAAACTCGGAATGTTGATTCATGAGCACGTGTTTTCTCGTTTGCTCGAGAGCAAATTACGCATCAGCCAATGAATGAATCGATTACTTGGAACAGTCACGTATTACTGTACATAAGGCTCGTCCCGAGGAGAAGGGGCTTAGCCCGCATTGTCCACCACCCCTGACAGGGCCACCCCTGAAAGACGAAACGAGGCTGAGGTGAGATCCAAGCCCAGCCTTCACCTTCTCTTTGGGCCAATGGACTCTTATCATGGCCCTGCATACGACTAGCCATATTTTGGGAAGCCGTCTTTTAAGCTATCTGGTTCGGCTTGGTCGCACCATCCCATACCTCGGAACTAATCTGGTGGATCCGTTGGGATCAGATACCTCGCTGACATAATAGAGATTAGGCGAAGGTGACTCAAAAGACTACCTGTTTGCAATGATGAGTCCCACCTCGTGGGAAGTCTCTTATTATATGAATTTTCAAACTAGTTGAAAATAAATTTATATCCGTCAAGCAACTCTGGGCGACTTGGACGCCATTGTGAAGATCCATTTTGCAGCATTCCATGATGAGCGGGACATGGACTATCCATTTCCTCATCGCCGAGAATTTCCTGACTTCATAAAGACGTCGACTAAAGAGAGATTTCGATCGTATTTCGCAGAACCAGAAATATATTCAGTGATGGTGGCATGTTCGAAAACGAACATCAACCACACCGACGTGGAGCCCGTAGCATATGCCGCATGGCGCTTGAAGGATATTGAATCTGGTGGGAATGCCAGTTTTGCATGCCCAACCTTCTGCATCTGCAAACAATGTACTGACAAAGGGCCAAGTACCCAATGCAAATACTCCCAACATTAAAAAATCGAGCGGAGGCCAAATTCAGGCTCCACGCATTGGACACCCAACCCACACGGCAGCCTGGCGAGAAGCAACGGCAAATGCAAGGAAAAAGTATTTCGATGAAATCTACGGGGGTAGGAAAATCGAGTTATTGTTGCTTGGCACACTTCCAGAATATCAACATCGTGGTGCAGCGAGCAAGCTTGTAGGATGGGGAATGGAAGTGGCACACGATCATGAAAAGGCTGTCGTCGTGCTTGGAGGTTCCTCAGGGAAAAATCTTTACTTGAAACTTGGATTCAAGCTCGTTGGCGGTATTCATATCCAGCTAAAGGGGGAAGAAGATAAAATGGATCTTTCTGCCCTCGTTTATGAGTAGAATGGAGGGTTCAAGGCAAACAAAAGTAAGGGAGAATCTGACAGCAAAAGAAAAGAAGATAGTTACTGGGGCCATTGGGAAGTTCGGAAAGCAAAGCACTTGCTTAAGGGCATATTCACGTGAGCTAGACGTAGAACATGGATGTCTGTTGTGGAAGAAGGTGATCAATAGATTACATACCATCCGACCCAACGCCGATTGCCAATGCTGCTTTTCTACAATATTTAAGTCCCGTCTCAAGAATACTCCCGCGCTAAAATGCATATGGACAACCCAACCTCATGTATATACTCCTGTAAAACTTCCCATGCTCAATAATTTCTCTCCTCCTGCTACTTTCTTAGCATGTAAGATAAATCTGGTAGCCCCTCCACCACACTTTGTACTATTCGATCTTGCTCGATTTCTTCTCTTGACTTTTGACTTTGTGGGAACATCGACGTCACAGGAGGAGTGCTAAACGTGACTGACTTTGGCATCAGTTTCGGTATCGATGGCGTCTTTGGCTTCGAGGCAGGGGCAGCGCTAGTCTCGAAGAAAGAGAAGTCTGCGGACGCCCATGGGTCAACACTGGCAGCTGGTTGATGAGCTGTTTGTGCAGCCGTGCCAAATATGTCGTCTATATGATCGTTGTTCAATGCTGTGAAGCTGTTTTGGCTAAATGTGTCTTGTGTGTTTGTGGTCATCGAATTTGTAGTCATGGGTGATAGAATTTCGTTAGAACCGTTGACCCAGCCAAAGTTCTGCTCCGGTGGTTGTGTGTAGTTGCTGGGCATCTGCGGTATGCGAGCCGTCGATGGAAATACCGAGCTAAGGCTTCCTGTTGTTCTGTGAAGTGATCCTGATGGTGCTGGAGGGACTTGCGGAGTGTTGGTTGATGGCGAGGAAACCAATTCGCCCCAATCATCATCGTCTTTAGCGATATTTGAGATGCTAAGAGGTGGCGGGACCGAAATGCTAGTATGAGCAATGGAATGAGGGCGGGGAGGTAATCCATTGATTGGTATGGCTCTTTTCGTAGGCTCTGCGAGTGGAGAAGATATTCCATTAGGGACCGATGATGGAGCTGGGGCTATCTTGATTGGTGTTGGAGTGCCAGAACCCGAACCTGATAGTTGTTTCTTGTGTACCATTGTCTGTGATTCTGAATCTTGCACACTCGGAGGGGCGGCACTCCACCCGAAATTGGCAACGGGCAATTGCGATTTTGGGTCTTCACTCGTAATTGATTTAGTTGAGCTCTTTCGCCTTGATTTGGGACTGCCGGAAGTTGATCGATTTCGGACAAGGCCCTTAGGCCACTCCCTAGGAATATCCACAGCTGGCTCACTAGCAGCTGGCACAACCTTTTGCTTGCCATCCTTAACGGCAAAGGCAGTAGCGAGTGACACAGGCGCAGCTTTGGAATCGTTCCAGCCAAAGATGGAACTGCCTTTGCTGGCACCACCTAGAACCACCCGCCCACTGATTCGGTCTTCTTCTATCCATCTGGCCACAATTTTCAATGTCTCTGTACGGACTTGAGATTGGGTCCAGTTCACTCGGATATAGTTCTCGTCGGCTCCAGTGTTATATTTCCGCATTGTTCCGTATCTGGATATTCTGTACCAAGTCTTTCGTTCTTCTGTAGAAGAGAATGAATCATGAGGGACAACGTCTGGAATAAAAATATTCTCCGAAGGGGGTTTCATTGCCACGCCTGAGTATAATTGATCAAGAGCCGTTGCATTGACAGTGAACTCCACAGGTCCAAGATCCTTTGGGTGGGAACGAGTTTGAGGCTCTTCACGAGTAGCCACAGGCTCCTGGAGGTTGGTCTTAAAGTCCTCAACGACAGGTGACTTATCTGGATCGCCAGCTTTCCCTTCGTCCATGGGTTCCTCGGTATCAGATTGCACATCCTCAAAGTCCCCAAAATCATCCATCTCCTCTTCCTCTCCCGCTTCGTCGACATCCCTCACACTTTCAATCTTCTGGCCTGGGCTGCCCGATCTACCCACGACTGCTGTAGCGACGTCCTCTTGCTTAGCAAGACCATCAAAGTGCTCTACTAGCTCTTGAATTTTGGTGGACACTTTCCTTGCTACTGGCGGCCGTTTGAGCTCCTCATCTAGCGATGTTCGCGGTGAATCTTGTGTGATTTCATCGTGGTGACTCTGGTCTGAAGGAGAGGATGATGGTCTTGAAGATATATGTTCGGCCTCGGGAATATTTCCATTCTGTTCGACGATCGCAAAAGGTTCCAAGATTTCCACGCTCTCAGCATTCAATTCGCTTGACTCCTCGTCGATGCCGTTTGTTTCTGTCTCTGTAGGTATTCCACTCCCAGTCCCAAATGCTCCAGGCAGCCCCTTATTGCCTACGACCATAGGAGCTGCATCTGTAGCGATTTCCTTCTCAGAAATAGAATCTAGTATAGATCCGTCATCAGCACTTCCTTCACCATGTTGATCTTCAGGTACGGTAGCTGCCAACACATGCTTATCTTCCCGATCCGTATCGACCGCCCAGGGATCTGGTGAGGGTTGTCGAAGGATGTCGGAAGGCTTCGGAAGGGGACTCGGCGCCAACTTCGGAATACCATCTGCGGATACTGTAGAAACATTGTTCCACGAGCCTGATAACGCGTGCGAGCCATCGACTGTCAAACCATATCCGAGTCTATGCCCAACATTGCTCTGCCATCCATCATCCGCCCCGTCAAGTTCCAGTCCATTCCCTTTTTCCGGAGTGCCGACAGTCCAGTCTCCAAAGCCATCATCGTCTGCATCATCCCAGGGGGAATTCGTCTTCTGCTCCAAAGCCAAGCTCGCTGCCTTGACTGGAGTCGTTGGCTTGACTGCGAAGTCCTCCTCCTTCAACTTAACAGGGTGTGGAGTTTGGGTTTCGTCTGCCCACGGCGAGCCCCAAGGGTCGTCCATTGCCATAAGAATGAGCAGGAGCTCTCATATTGGTGTTATATGCGCGTAACCTGGCGAGCCCATCCTCAACAAACACAATGGCAATGTTCGTCGGAGTCTGATGAGCAGGTCTGGGCCGCTTGGCGGAGGTCGGGAACAAAGCGCGTCATGTTTGGCCTGTTTGTCCGAGCTTGTTCCGTGGATTGCTAATCGATAAGAATTTCTTCCCCATTACAAACACTACATAGACTTTACAATGCGACAACTACACAACACAGAAGACTGAGTGTTTGACGCAGGGCCCACGATGTCTCTTGATAAGGTCAAACACATTGTTCTCGTAAGCACCCTTTGGAACTCTTCCGCAGACTAGCTAATACACATTAGGTCCTCTCGGGCAAAGGTGGCGTAGGAAAATCGTCCGTAACAACACAACTCGCTCTTTCTCTCTCCCTGGCCGGACATTCAGTTGGGATACTCGACATCGACCTCACAGGGCCCTCAATACCACGTCTTTTCGGCATCGAGTCTTCGCGAGTTCAACAGGCGCCAGGAGGATGGGTACCAGTGCCAGTACATTCTGCAAACCCAGAAGCTGGCATAGGCGCGCTGTCATGCATGAGTCTAGGGTTTCTTCTGCGAGAGAGAGGTGATGCAGTAGTATGGCGAGGCCCGAAGAAGACTGCTATGGTGCGCCAATTCCTCTCGGACGTGCTTTGGGGAGAAATTGACTATCTCCTCATTGATACCCCGCCAGGGACATCAGACGAACACATTTCCCTCGCAGAAACCCTCCTCAAGACCGCATATCCAGGACAAGTTTCTGGAGCCGTAGTTGTCACAACCCCACAGGCGGTATCTACAGCCGATGTCAAGAAGGAGTTGAATTTCTGCAAGAAGACTGGCATACGTGTTATTGGAGTTGTGGAGAATATGAGTGGATTTGTCTGTCCAAACTGCTCAGAATGCACAGACATTTTTAGCAGAGGTGGTGGTGAAGCCATGGCCATAGAGTTTGAGGTCGGATTCTTGGGACGTGTACCGATTGATCCTCAATTTGTCATGCTCTTAGAAGCTGGCCGGACGCCAGTCTACCCTGTTGGCACAGTGATCAATGGCGAAAGCTTTGGGCCCCAGGAGAACGGTAATACAACCATTGACAGCAAAGACCCTCAGATGCTCGCGAAGAAGTACAAGCACTGCTCGTTATCACGATTTTTTGGAGACATTACTCAAAAGGTAATGGCAGTGGCGGAGGCGAGAAGCACAGATGGCGCAACTGCTTGAGCATGATATGCTTGGAATGATTGCATAGCGACGGAGTTTGGATTTCTGATGACAAGGTCATCTAACGCGCATTCAAATAGAAAATAGATGCTGGATGTAGGGTTCCTACATGAATGGCAAAGCAATTTTCCGATTTTCGATGTCCTTGAGCATGCCTTGGGGGTTGTTCAAAGCCACCTGGTGATACCTCCTCCCGCTATTTCAGCTCTGCATCTGTTTTCTTTCGTATGCACTTACAATTACTCGTCTTCAAACATGTTCAAAGCACCACAAATCTTCTCTTTCTACGGTAGAGCGTTGAACTCAAAAGTCATAAAGAAGCCTTGTGTGATTGGTGACTATTATAACGAATCACATCAATTCCGCCAAGTGCAAGTGAGGCAGTGCGGTCTCGATGCTGCCGTCTTTGGTCTTGGCTGCTTGGCGTTTTCTCCCCGCCCTCTCTACATCACTTACTATCATTCCCTCGGTTATATATTTCTGTGTCCAGAGCAATCTTTCGAGCTGGTCACTACTTCACAGTATCTGCGTATTTGTGGAGTGGTGCGTGGGATTTTGGAAAAATGTAGTCATAATTCGGCAACGGCGCCAGCTATGGGGGATTTTACTAAGTTTTGCCGAGACAACCTCCAAGCATCCCAAGAATTACCAAGCTGCCAATATCTTCATCGCCTTATCTCCTTCCATATCCAATTGCCTTTTCCGCTGCCAAGTAGACCACCTTCGCAATTTCATCCAGTCCGATCCCGCATCCAGCTCAATTTCAGGACATCCATGCGCGCAGTTATCTCGGGAGCACCGCTCCCCCAGCTTTTGCCTCATTTTCGGGACGTAAAAGAGGGGAAGGTGACCTTGGCTTTGATAACGAGCTGCTACGAGACAGCTTCTTTGGTCTTTCTAGAAGCTCAACATTCATCATGTCCAGTCAGAAGCTTCCATATCACTTGGGTACAGCAGGGTCCAACTTTTTGTGGACCAGGAGATAGTGACTAGCGCCTTGAGTGTTGACCTCATGAACTCGAATAATGGGTATAAGTTGAGAACCTCCTCCTTCCTCTGCTCGAATTTTCCAAGTCTGTTTCCCCGTTCTTTCGAAGCTGCCTGGTTCTCTCTCTCACACACTTTCGTAGAGCCTGTGCCATCGCCACGATGGACAAGAAAGATCCCCAAGAAAAAGACATTGGCATTCTCAGCCCTGCCAACAGCTCCACCGGAGAAAATGGGTCTGACAACATTCAAGTTACCCACGAGCGACTGGGTTTCTGGACACGAATGGGGTGCACTCCTGAATCGTTCAAACAACGAACATCGTCAAATGACGACAATCTGCTCAACCATACCCTCAAGCCCCGCCATCTGCATATGATTGCAATTGGCGGCTCTATCGGTGCTGGCTTTTTCGTTGGATCTGGAAGTGCTCTTGACAAAGGTGTAAGTCGAAACTCGACAGTTCCAAATTGAGACTTCAGGCTGACACTTGCCAGGGACCTGCCACTTTACTTATTGATTTCGCAATCATGGGGGTCATGATTTTCAACGTCGGTGAGCTAGTCTGAAAACCTAAAAGAGAATTTCAAAGCCAACCAGCATCATCAAAGTTTATGCTCTTGGTGAGCTCGCGGTCATGTATCCTGTCTCTGGTGGTTTCTACACCTACTCGACTCGCTTCATTGATCCATCTTGGGGATTTGCTATGGGCTGGAGTAAGTGATCATCCAGTAGTATTCATTCACTTCTAAATGGTGCTGCAGACTATGTTTTTCAGTGGGCTATTGTTCTACCACTTGAATTAGTAGTTGCTGGCTTTACTGTGGCCTATTGGAACGCCGACATCAATGTAGGAGTCTGGATTACAGTCTTCCTCGTCGCAATTATCATCATCAACGTTTTTGGAGTTCTTGGCTTTGCCGAAGAAGAGTTCTGGTCAAGTATCTTGAAACTGGCAGCAGTTGTTATTTTCATGATTGTTGGATTGATTCTAGGTCAGTTACTGATTGAAACTGCATAGCGGTTGCTGACCTTCGAACTAGTGTGCGGTGGTGGGCCCAGCAAGGGCATCTACAGTGAATACTGGGGAGCAAGACTCTGGTATGACCCAGGTGCCTTCAAGAATGGATTCAAGGGCGTCTGTTCGGTGTTTGTCACGGCCGCTTTTGCATTCTCGGGTACAGAGTTGGTCGGTCTTGCTGCCGCTGAAGCCGAAAACCCAGCCAAGGCTCTTCCGGGTGCCATTAAGCAAGTGTTTTGGCGTATCACCTTGTAGGGATCGCGTTGCTCTGAGTTCTCCATATATGCTGATCATACTAGGTTCTACATCGTTGGACTTTTGTTCGTCGGACTTCTCGTCAGGTGAGTGAAACCAGCACTTACTAGAGACACTACTAACAGAATCAGCTCCACTGACGATCGTCTCCTTGGCGCGAACCCATTCATCAACGTCGCGGCCAGTCCTTTTGTCATCGCAGCCAAAGATGCCGGCCTCATCGGTTATGACAGCTTCATGAACTTTATTATCCTCATCTCCGTTATCTCCATTGGCAACTCAGGCGTCTACGGAGGCTCTCGAACTCTGACTGCACTCGCCGAGCAAGGCTACGCCCCAAAGTTCTTCGCATATATTGATCGCTCTGGTCGGCCGCTCTTCTCAACCATCGCGATCTTGCTCTTTGGCTGTCTAGGCTATATCACTTTGAGTGCAAGTGGTCCCGTAGTCTTTGACTGGCTGCTTGCTCTCTCCGGTCTCGCGGCACTCTTCACCTGGGGTTCTATCTGCTTGGCACACATCCGCTTTCGAGCAGCATGGAAGTATCAAGGACACACATTGGACGAGATCCCATTCAAGGCCGTATTCGGAGTGTACGGCTCCTATGCAGGCTTAATTCTGATCTTCCTTGTTCTCGTTGCACAGGTAAGCTTCTCCCCTCCCTTCCCACCTACATCCATTTATCACTTACAACGTCCAGTTCTATACTGCACTCTACCCTCTCAGCAAGCACGGGCAGATTGGCACCGCCGAAGACTTCTTTAAAGCTTATCTCGCCCTTCCGGTCGTGATCGTGTTCTGGATCTGCGGGTATTTCTGGAAGCGCACAGGTTGGCTGAAAACGAGTCAGATTGATGTTGATACTGGCAGACGGGAAGTGAATTGGCAGCTGATTAATGCTACGAAAGCGGAGATCGCGAGTTATCCTGCATGGAAGAGAGTTTTCTATTTCTTGTTCTGAGATGCGTGTGAGGGTTCGGGAAAGCGCGAGAGGTGGGGATTGAGACAGGCCTTTACTTTTCTATATCTTTAAAATCTCTCAATAGCGGACTTGCTTTTGCATCATTACCACGACAATGGATTGAATATGAACCCGTTCTGTGGCAAAGTGACGCAGTGTCCGTATTTGCGAGCTGTCACAAGAAGTCAAAGAGGAAGGATCGAAGGGGACAAGTGAAGTGTGTCGAGAGGTAGATTTCTACCAAGCACCAATAGTTCTTTGATACATCAACGCCGGTGTCTACCCTCATTTCTCATGACCATCACCAGAGCCATCACCAGCATTATCCCCCCGTATAAGTTATCCATCCAAAGCCCAATCAGCACTCCAAGTATGTGTAGACCCAGGAGCTGGAAATTTGTAACCCGAACGCCGTTAAGGTATGAAGTCGATGAGCAGCGCTGTAGCATTGCTACTCTTTTCGTCCGAGTCTTGAAGCGCATGGTTGAGGAGACCAAGTCAAGAGGAGAGAAGTGGTTCGCTTCAATGACAAGAAGACGTTGATAGAGAGGTTGTGTTCGTCGAGGCAGTAGCCCCCTAAGCCAGCCCGACCGCAACTATTGTCACATGGGTAAAGTCCTCCCGTTCTTATCCGTGGTTCCCTCTCTCTTCATTGCGATGTTGATGAGCGACCCGAGCCCGATGAGGAAGATGGTGCCGGCAATAATGCCCAAGATCACGGGGAGAGTGAAAAAGTCACTTAATGCTGACATGCTTGAGGATGTGAGGGATGAATTGAGATCAAGAACCCCCGATTGAAGAGGAAAGGCGAAAGCGGAATTCTCTAGGAACGATCGAGGAGGCAAAATTGAGGACTGTGGAGTTGAAACGACTGTGAGGAGAGAGGAAGTCCTTCAGTAGAGCGGCTAACGGACCAAGTATAGAGGAAAGAGATATTTATGTACAGGGCGTCCGAGGGGTTAGTTATATCTTTACCATTCCCGGGGCAGGGGCGAGTGCGCCATCTGCTGTTCCACATCGTAAGTGGAGGCTTTGTACCCAAAACTGGGAAATGAGTTCGCAGAAAGCACTAATTCTGTGCCTCAGATCAAGGCTATGTCTCCCCGAGCTCTTGTTCCGAACCGTACACTCGTATGGAGAAGTGATAACACAGCTTCAGCTAAAGATGGATGCCTGAGGGCGAATGAAGTAATTGGATATCCGACGAGAGACCCGCTCGCTTCCTTGTTGACGAATTGAAAGAAGCGGAATCCGAAATGGAACGATCATGGGAATTAGGCTAGTGATGCCGCTTCTGAAAAGAGAAGGGCGCAGTGTGCGGCCTGTGGGCGCTCGCTTGAAGCTCTCAGGGGTAAACTCGGATCAGGTGGAGACGTCTGCGACGAGCCAATCATGAGCCACCCTGTCCGATAACATCTTTCGTCTTCGGGGGCTGGGCCAATTTTCCTTAAATCCGCCGAAGCGCTTACATATCTAGAATTCTAGGCAGCCATCTTCGGTTTCATCGCCTTTGAAGACATGAAAATGTTCCAGCAACTGAGCAGTCGAGACCTGGAAATCTTCCCTGCCACAATCTTACGACTGAGCGAGGCATGTCCGGGCAGTGCAGGTGGGCAGTATGCACTACTCTTGATTTGAGCGAAAGGCATCGGCGGTAAGCGCGAAGACTGCACAGCACTGCCGTATCATCGGTACTTAAGAAGTTTAGGCTCTCGCAGTAAGTGTAGGATCTTATATATGAAAAGTATAGAATTCCCGATTCTCGATTATAAATATGGTCTCGAGTTCTCACTACTCTCTGTACCTCATAGTATATTATACTACGATATGGCAGCGCTATATATGTGGGAGTAGTAGACGCTGAGAGTGCTGTGAGCGAAAGTAAGAATGCTATAACCTGTGAGTACCACCAGCTATGAGTGCTATGGGAGTATAAATGGCTGCTCTTGGCGCTTATTACTCTCACTTTACTGTAAGACCTGACTAGGGGTATGACATGGTGAGATGGAGAGAAGTATAAGAAGGATAGAAAAGGGGGAAAAGAGGAGGGTTGTGGAAGTAAAGAAGAAAGGAGTACGAAGAGCCTCGCAGAATTGTCTATCGCTAAAAATTAATAGCAATAGGTACTGCCCGAAGACGCTTCATGACCGCTGAGCATCGCAGATGGTTGCTGTATTGCTTGGTCGTAACTGCGCAAGACGACAGCACTCAATGTTGATGTAGACTGCCATAAAGTAAGGCTGTCTAACGCATTCACTATCTAGCCCCTTTTCCAACATGGACCTCGAAATCTCGACCAAGGCAAGCAGCGATGGGGAAATGTTATATGTCTAACCTCGAACAGCGAGCAGGAGCTGAAAAGCTGAGAAAGCAAAGGGACAGCTATGCCAGTTATGCCAGTTATGGCTCGAGCAGAAGATTCTAGGTGAGATCTCTGTACTTCATTCACTTGAAGTTGCCTTCCTTCAAAGTTTGCTGAATACTAGGCCTAAGACAACGCATGCAACGCAACAATGGTGTTATCTGCAGTTTCGCCTCGCTCTTCTCATTCCGCAATATTTCTTTCTCTCAAAGTCGAGAGTTCACACAACAAGAAAAATCCCGTGAACACTTCGAAGATTTGGCTATCCACCTTTCGAAATCAATTGCCGGGCAAGTCAACCGAGACTTCTTGTCTTCAAGTATGAATTCCACGAAAGTCTCAGGTAGCATTTGCTTCAGCTTTGGAAACAAGCATTGCGTCTGTCTCTTTACATTGTTGTGATCTTTGGAAGAGCATCGTCCTATATTCGCTTGTAGCATTCCAGAAGGCTTGAAATTATGGCGATAACAACGGCGGTACAAACAAACTTCCCTGGAACCAATGCCTGAAAAGATCGAAGGCTAGGTGATTTCAGCAAGAGAATTGTGCTGTCGAGTCGTCACGGGACCAGTTTCCTATCCAGTGAATTTTTTCGTTCGTTGTAATAGAATCATATTTCCTCCCAATGGAAGTGAAGTCTCATCACCGCGCTTCGGAAATTCTGAGGTCTAAGGAGGAATGGAAAGCACATGTTGGGAAAGAATGTTGCACGTGACTGCTAGAAGTGGCTAGGCTGTCGGGTCTCACTTCCCCGCTCCTACGGGTACAGCGCGTCTCATCATCAACTCAAAACCCTGCGGTACTCAAAGCTTATCATGACATCCTTGTGGCAAATACTACCAAAACTTACTTATCTCACGATGATTATTGGTCAATTCCCATAGAGGCTATTTTTTGCTGCAGATCTATAGCTGCAATCGATGCTTGATCACTGCTTATGATCCTTGACGATCACTCACGACCTTCCCAGAATGGCGATTGCTCGGCAGATGAGTGTCATGTTTGCAGCAAAGCATGACGAGTATTTGTGTTTATGGTGTGAACACAAGTGTGCTCGCGTGTGATTGAGGGTAAAATGTATACCGCCGTCGACGGTCGGCCGTCAGTGTCAGCCTCTGTACTACTCGGAAGGCGATATGATATACCCACCTGCCTGTTGCAGCGATCAAGGTGATTGTTTTATGCCCGATGCATCATCTTGAGCTTGGGTTGAGTAAGTATGAATCTCACCCGAGTCCAGTTCGTCTCTTCTTTGTTTCTGTTCTTAACTCATCGTTGCCAAACGCCTGGCCTCAGCCACAACAATTTCTATCAATATGGCTGGCATCGTGAGACGAGTAAATGGTAAGGAGGCTAACCCAGCTGACGCCATTAACGAATCACCGCAAATCTCGAGCTCGGGCTCGATAGAGCCAGTAGATACAAATGAGAAGGAGACCGGGACATCGACTGCTCTGGATACTGATGAGGAAGCAGCGAACCGAAGACTGAGAGCTTTCGAAAGAGCGCACAGATGGGACCCCAATTTGGATGACGATCAATTGGACGAGATTGATGAAGCCGTCAATGCCCACGATCCGCGAACTGAAGGCAAGTTAATTGATGAGGTCTTCGAGAACTCGCCATATCCAGAGGTATGTTGGGATGCTCTTAAGAATTGCGGTATTCTGTCCATATGTTCTTGTCTGATTGCTACAGGTCCGAGGAGCCGTCAGGAACTATGACGAAGAACTTCCTGCGAACACGATCCGTGCCTGGGTGATTGGCTTGTTTTTAACAACAATCGCATCAGGCTTAAATTCCCTCTTTTCCCTTCGTGCGCCCTCCCTGACAGTTACTACATTCGTGGTCCAAATGGTCGCATACCCGCTGGGTGTCGGATGGGCCAAAGTTATGCCTTCTCGAGTCTTCCACACATTTGGCGTGAACTGGAGCTTGAATCCCGGCCCATTCAATCTCAAGGAACATGGCGTGATTGTCATTATGGCCAATGCTGCATTTGGAAACGGCGTTGCCTATTTTACAGACACACTTGTCGCTCAGAGAGGATTCTACGGGCAGAATTTTGGGTGGGGATTTAATTTGATGCTCGCGTTCTCGACGCAGTGCGTGGGCTTCGGCATAGCAGGTCTGATGAGAAAGTATCTCGTGGAACCCGCTTCTATGATCTGGCCTCAGACGCTTGTCAGCACCTCTTTCATGTATGCTCTTCATGATCACAGCAAAACCGACCCCACCAAAAGCAATGGATGGTCCATCTCCAGATACCGCTACTTCCTCTACGTATTCATCGGAAGTTTTGTCTGGTATTGGTTCCCTGGCTACAGTAAGCATCCAATCTCTTCGCAAATGCAGCCATGAAGCTAATTCACCGCAGTCGCGAAGTTTTTGAGTGTATTTGCATTTGTGACCTGGATTCGACCCAAGAATGTAGTTATCAATCAACTCTTTGGTGGCTGGACTGGCATATCTTTGATTCCAATCACTTTTGACGTAAGAATTTTCGGAAATCGGTGGAGGCAATGCTGACTTACCTCCCTGTTAGTGGACACAAGTCACAGGTTATGGGCTCCATAGCCCTCTTATTCCACCCTGGTTTGCAATCGCAAATACGCTGGTGGGCACTGTTTTCTGGTATATGATCGTAACGGCTGCTGTCCATTTCTCAGGGACTTGGTTGTAAGTGTCTGATGAGCCGAAGTCCTCTATTCTGATTCTCTCAAACATTTCTTTGCAAAACATCCTTGATGATAGATATACTTTACTCATTTTGCTCTCCTCTAGCGCGGAATATCTTCCCATTAGTGATTCAAATTCCTACGATAATACTGGGAAGGCGTACAATGTCTCGAGAATTCTCACACCACAATTCACACTCGATGAGGCAAAATACAAGGCATGCCATAGCGCCCTGAATGTATGCTAGTTGGCTAACGAACAATAGGCCTACTCGCCACTCTTCTTATCAACAACATTTGCACTATCTTACGGCCTCGCATTCGCTGCCATCGCTGCAGTGTTCGTGCATGTCGCCCTATTTCATGGTGAGGAGATTTGGGTTCGCGCCAAAGCCGTCAAGGGCAGTTTGGACGACAATCACATGAAGATGATGCGTAAATACAAGCTAGTTCCCGACTGGTGGTACGGAGTCCTTCTCCTCATCATGATTGCATTTAGCTTCGCCACGGTTTGTGCATGGCCTACAAATCTCTCTTGGTGGGCACTTATTATTGGCCTTCTCATCTCCTTGGTCTGGACTATTCCCATTGGAATCGTTTATGCGACGACGAACATTCATCTCGGCCTGAATGTGTTCACAGAATACATCATTGGATATATGCAGCCAGGGAGACCACTTGCAATGATGCTATTCAAGACCTATGGCTATATTACCATGAATCAGGCACATTTCTTCTTGCAGGACCTGAAACTTGGCCTCTATCTCAAGGTACCTCAACGCGTAACCTTTTTTGCACAAGTAATCGGGACGTTGTGGAGCTGTATAGTTCAATTGGGGGTCATGGAATGGGCGCTCGGCCACATCAATGGGATTTGCAAGGCAGGCCAGGCCAATAATTTCACCTGCCCCGGCCCCAGGGTCTTTTTCAACGCCTCAGTGATATTCGGCCTCATCGGTCCGCAACGTATCTTTTCGACCGGCGCCCTATACGGCAAACTTCAGTACTTCTGGCTCGCCGGCGCCATCGTCCCAATCATCCTCTACTTCGTCGCTCGCACCTGGCCGCGCTCCAAGGCCCGCTTCTTCAGCGCACCCATCTTCTTCGGCGGCATGGGCGAGCTGCCTCCCGCAACCCCGCTCTCCTATCTCTCGTGGTCCCTCGTAGGCTTTGTCTTCCAGAAATTTATCAGAAATCGATATAGAGGCTGGTGGATGCGGTTCAATTATATCACGAGTGCGGGCCTGGATGTCGGCCTGGCGATCTGCACGATTTTGATCATTGCCGCGCTGAATTTGACAACAACAAACTTCCCAGATTGGTGGGGAAATAGCGCGCCAGCTAACACGTTGGATTATTTGGAGATTGCGGTGCAGAAGAAGGTTGCGAAGGGGCAGATTTTTGGGCCGAAGGTGTGGTGAGGTGTGAGTTTAATCGAATGGTGTCGTGATTCAAGCCTTCAAGAACGGCTAAGAATGTCCATAAATGCTCGAAATTTCCTGAGCACACTTCCATCTCCAGTTATCAGCAGGCTGTACAAATCGATACCGTTAACGGGTCAATATGAATGCTGTCACAACTCCACCGCTTCCCCCTTAACCCTCTGTAGCCATCCCCTCTCACTCACGCCCTGGATAGTCCTCTCAAACTCCACCCAAACAGGATGCAGCTTCCCCTGCCTCTTCCGTCGCTCCTCACCCATAACCCTACACAAAAAGCACATCTTGCGCATGCTGAATGGCGTCGCTATGCTCGCCAAGACAAGCTTCCCTTTGAAAAGCTCGAAGTGGCTTGATACTTGAGCTTCTAGGTACTGCCGCAAGATAGGGAGGGTGACATTCTGAGCTTGTAGATTTAGTGCACCAAGGACAAGAGATATGATGTCAGGTGGGATACCCGGAGAGTCTAAGAGCTGCAGAAGAGTTGTATCGATTAGCAATAGGTAATTGCTATCTTTGCAACAGATTATCGGGCTGTGGATCTCTGCTCCTTTCAAACTTTGCGCTAGTCGTGTTTTGATCTCACTGCGTAAGTTGCAGAAGTTCAGTATCGTCTTCTCTGCTTCTAATGATGAGAGAGAAGAGAGATTGTCGAGTTCATTGATGATAGTTGATAGTCGGGCAAGTGTTGCGTTCACCGGGCCTACGGCTGAAGAGCGGAGAGCGGAGAGTTCGGTGGGGTGGTCCACTACGCTGCGCCATGGTGGGGTATCTAGGAAACAGGGGCGGTGTTTAAGGAAGGAGTCGATAGTGATTGAGCCTTCTTCTGCTTTTAGGAGGGCGTGGTCGAAGCCGGATTTATGTTGAGCTGGTCCACGGAGTTGTACTAGAGTTGCACAGCCACCTACGTGCGTTATCCAGGAATCGTCGAGATTGTCTGCCAATATCTGTGGTCGTTGTCAGACCTCATCTTTAGGAGATATTTCGAGCAAGACTCACCTCATACCAAGACAGCAGAACCGCTGCACAAAGAACATTCGAGGAGAGCACCTCGTCCTTGTCTTGGCATGCTAACCGAAGGCTCCTTAATGCCTGGTAATACTCCCGACGATCCTGGCCAATGACTGATTCATGAGAACACAATAATGCTGAGTATGCAGTGCAGATGCATTGCACGGCATCATCGAGAGCTCTACTGTGACCTAGTCGCGAGGGAATGAATGGGAAAAAACTCCCTAAGTTACGGATCGTCATCCCAGGAAGCTTGTTACCTTCAAGATGATCAACAAGCTGAACCAAAAGTGAAGCATCCGAAGGTGTTGAGGTTAGGGAGAAGAGATCTATTAGTGTTGTAGAGGCTGATTGGGCTTGAGACTTGCGTCTGATGGCGACCTTCACTCCCTTGGGTCGGGATTCCAGAGGTTCATTTTTAGGCTCTTGGCCTGGTAACCATTCTTGGTCATCTGAGAACAATCAGTTAGAGACATAAAAACCGTAAAGTTTAACAAGGTCAAATGTCAATGGTAGAGGTTAACAAACAACGAGGCTGGGTTTTCCGGCTCTTAGCCTCTCTTTTCTTCCACACTTTGACATAGCCTGGACATTGCCAACCGCCTTTGATACACTGCGAGCACACAGGACGGGTCTTGTCACACTTTTAGAAGTTAGTAAAAGTCTTGGCACAGCATTTTGAGCATGAGTGGGTTGAAATGCCCACCTTCGTCTTCCGCTTGATGCAGGTCGCACATGCTTTCGACCTTGACTGCACAAGTACTTCTGCATTTTCAGTCATCATGAGCTGAATGGAACTTGGCAAGATTCAGAGTCCGATGAGGTTGTGACTTCTCCTGGTTGCAGTTGGTGGCGGAACATGCATGAAGTGAAGTTGGAGATCAAGCCACGGTGGGTTCAGCCCGCTGAGCCGCCGTAATGCTGATCCAACCATGCCATGCCCCTCGTCTAACCCTGGCCGGCAAGGCTGCCCCTGAGTGGTTATGTAAGCTGGGGATGGATTCAATGCTTCTTTAAAGCCGAAGGAACTTCCGCTTTACGTCCGTATCTCTTCGAAATACACAGAGACTAATCTCAAAATGTTCGGCAAATGACTCACAATTCTTATAGCTAGTCATCTAGGATTCCGATGCGGCGTAGTGATCGAGTATTATGGCGTTGTTAAGGAGGTCAGTCTTCCCCCATTCGAGGACCAAACTCCGAAGCAACCAATGAGAGAAGGTCAGATCACATGATCCCATGTTTGGACCCTCCAAGTCTCTAGGATCGTCGAGGATTAGAATGCATAACATAGAAGTGGAGTAAGAAAGATGCCGCATATTATGTGAAGGAGAGAAATTAAACCGATTCAGCCTATTAGGATTAGGAACCGAGGCAAATCCGCACACTGTACCTCCAACATGACGACGTCTTACTCGCTGTCGAAGCCGTCACTTGGGGAAATCAAAATCTATAAATACTCAGTCATAACCCTCTAATAAACACTTATGCAGACCCAGCTTCAAGTCTTAAAAGTATCATCGATTCAAGATGACAAAGTCAGATATCACTTTCGACCCTAGCCTCTTCGACCCCAGAACTGTCCCCCAGACCACCAGTCAGATCAACGCATACCTTATTGCAAAAAGTCTGTCTGCTCCAAAAGGTCAACAGTGGTGGGATGTAAGTCTCGAAATATTTCCCTTTGCAAAGAGCATGGATTGACGATTCCCTTCAGATTGGAGCAGGAGAGTTTCGTCGTCTGCAACTCGAAGGCAAAACTTCCTGGCCAGCACCAACCTATCGTGCCCCAAATGGAAGCTATATCCAAGTCCAGTCTCGAGATAGTGGTCGTGAGATAAAATGTCGAGTCGTGCCTCCGCCTTCCTCCAAGCCTGACGGTGTCTTCTATTACATTCACGGTGGAGGTCATGTCCTTGCACACTGTGACTGGAGCGATGAGCTCCTCGAGGCCATATCCGAAGCTACAAACCTCACAGTTGTCTCTCCTGAATACCGTCTCGCACCAGAACACCCTTTTCCATGCGGATCTCAGGATGTCTTTGATGTTGTCGAGTACCTGGTCGATAATGCTCATACCACTTACGGTGGGCCCTTGAAGTTTATAGGTGGCGAATCAGCTGGCTCCTTGCTCTCTATGCTGACTTTCCTTCACCTCATGGAGACAAGGCCGAGTTTCTCATTCTTGGGTGCCGTGTTCGTTTACGGATTGTTCGATTGGTCTGTCTCACCCAGCTGCAATAATTGGAGCACGCCACTCATTATGAGGACCGAGAATGTGATGCGTTTCGGGGAAGCGTATCTCGGGGATCGGAACATGAGAGAGCGTCGAGATCCCGCCATCTCTCCTATATACCATCCAGTTTTCCGCTATCCGGGCTCCCAGATCGCCTCTTTGGAGGATCTCAAGGCGGAGGCGGAGAAGAAGCGGCCGAAGATGCCACCTGCTCTATTTCTTTGTGGCACCCTGGATCCGGTGATTGACGATACGATCTTGATGAGCTTCAAGTGGCAAGTCGCTGGTGGTGAAGCGGTAGTCAAGCTGATTCCTGGGGGTCCACATGGATTCCAATTGTTTCCTCTTGAGCAGTTTGAGCCGGCTGTGACCGGACGGAAGATTTTGTTGGACTTCTTGAAGGAAAGGCTCTGATCTGATGATAGAGCAGCAAATATGAAAACATAGCAGCTCTTTCTAGAGTATAGTGATTTCTTAGATGTATGTTTTGACGATCCCAGAGCAGGATTTTCGGGCAGATAAAACGATATCAATATCACATGAACATGAACAGCAGATTTAAGAATTCAATTTGTTATTTCTCCCGCATTTACGTTACACATGTGGAAAACTAGTAAGAAAAACCGCATGCAGAGAAATCTGGAAGGATGGTTATGTTAGTATTCAATCTGTAAAGTGCTCTTGGCAAATGCTTACCCGTGGGTTGATGAATAAGTCTGGTAGACTAGCAGACATTGTCATCACCGCTCTGGTATCCATATGTTTTCTGCCAAGAAGGAATAGATACCCAGCCTATGTTTCATCAGCGTTTGCCTTGCCTAGAGCTTAGATTTAGACCTACCACCCTCTTGTTCACCATCTTGGTTAAAACACGCATTTATGAGTCGATTTCCAGCGTCCGAGTACTCTTGATTATTGCATGGGTTGCCTCCTTGATGGGAATAGTTGCACATGCTTCAACGAATTAGCAATACATTTCTTGGGAGAAAAGAGAGCCATGAGCGGGTCAGGAGCTGGAACTTGAAGCTGGCCAGTGAGAAAGGGAGCTCGAGACCGCGGACAAAGAAAGATGTAGTTTACTAAGTGATGATGCCGTTGGCGACAACACCAATTCCTCTGCCATAGAAATACTCTCCTTCCCCAAAAGCGCAGACACTCAGCATGACATTGTATACCGCGTTCCAGTCGGAGCGTTCGAAGATCTCGCCGCTGCAGGTCGTGGTCGTACCTGAAGGCAGGGAATCCCGCTTGGAAAAGTTGTTGAGGCTGGGTGCGGGGGCGAAGTTTCGCATTTCCGCGGTGATTTCAGAATGGAAGGTCGCATTTTCTAAGTCGTCGAATTAGTATGGAATCCCTCTAATTTCTGACAGGGAGCTTGGGGACCGAGTAGCAATGCTCCTAGGCCAACGAACATGAAAGCACCCAAAAGGCTCCAGATTTTTTCAATACCTAAACAAAAAGGTGCCAGAAATTCGACATGGAATAAAGCTTACCTTTGCCATCTTCCAGAAGGTAGATTCCATCTACTCCTCGTGGGATTAAGAAGGAGGCACTTGTAAAAGTTGAAAGCGCAGAGAGAATCGTAATGAGTTTGGCGGCCATGTCTACTATAGATTTGAGTTGAACGAAGAAGTTTTGCAGTTTTCTAGTGCGTTGTTGTTTGTTTGCAGAAAGAGAGCGAGGGAATCTTCGGCCTTTAAATACTTTTGAAGGGAGCAAGACATGGAAAGGCCATCATCACCAAAATCAACCTACTTGGCTGACCTTACTCAGGAGTCTGAATCTGAAGGTGATGTACCGGAATTGCGCAGCTACTCAGAGAGCTACAATTCTTAATGATAAGAATATTTACACTTTTAAGGTAGTCCGTATAACCTGTTCATCCGTCTAGTCCAATTTTTATTTACGCGAGCTTACAATTGATTCTGTCTTGTAACGAAAAGAGGGTATGCAAACGGAGCCTTGCTTCTCATACCTCTCTCCATAGGTCACGCAAACTTTGGTGGTCAGCAACCCAAGAGACAAGACCAGTCGGCCCTTTCGATGAAGCGAGTAGGAAGCTGAAATGTGACCAGAAGAGGGATTTGTTCTAAAAAGTGAGAATATATCATATATAGTATGCACCGCGGGGCGGACAGCTCCGCAATGTGCGCAAAGTCCACCCACCCCTCTTCGGTCAGTTGCATAGCTGCTCCGGCAAGACGCTTGGTGGTAGAATCATAGGATTTTCACTGATGGGTCCAAGACAATAGTCAGGGGTACGCGATACAGGGCACACTTACTTCTACTTCTAGCTAGTTATCACAGGCACCATTCGGCGTCGCCAAGCGTCGGCCGCAAGATTCACTAAGCTCAGAACTCCAACAGCATTGGGAAAATGAAACAATGAATAATCTTGTGTTCTCACTGGTTGGTCTACGCCTCATTCAATGTTAAGGCGGCGATATTTATTGGAAATTCAAGAAAGAGAACTGACTCTTGCTACCCTGTTAGACGAGCAATCGAAATCCAAGTGCGAACCCACAAGGCTGAAAGACTCAACTGAGAGCTTCAGGATCTTTCTACTATCCCGTCCCTGTTTATTAACGTGTTTGTATGTTTTCTTCCCCCGAATACTCGGACATATTATCAAGCGCTCAAGTTTTTGCTTCATGCAGGTATTCCTTCTGCTCTACCGCTGGCTAGATTCCTCATGGAAACTTTCTATTTGACCCGCAGTAGCGAGTTACTGAACAAGGGGAGTAGAGAGTGAGTTCAAAGCTAGGACTCATAACCACGAACGCGGCCGTTATATGATGAGGTTGCGAGGCCAAACACAACTCGACTACGAGAACGTAAGATGTTGCAGCACACCGCTCCCTCTAAGTGGAAAACTGCGGACATTTTCCGACTTTTATGGCTTATAGATATCAGCATACTGCAACAATCCCAATCCGTACCTTTCTCCGTATTAGGTAAACGCTTAAAAAAAACTCGCACTCGTTGATTTACACTTAGGGGTTTGCTAGAAACTTATATCGGAGAAGGAAAACAGCTGAATAGATTCAGATGACCGGCCGCCACTAAAGTTGCTGAAATTATCCAAAGCTCTATTTGCAAAGCAAAGGGAGAGTATATGCTACTAAGAAAGCAGTGGGCGCATAAATATTGGAAACATAGAGGCAGGTTTACGAAACGAGAAAAATATAAGAGAGAAAGTGAGCTGTGTTTCTATCACTGTATTCAGGGAAGATGAGGTCGTCGAAAGAATCTTAACCTTATTGATTTCGCACGGAAGCGAGTTATTCGTGGTCAACTGTCTTTGGGAATAATGCGGAAACGTGGCCATCGGATGGCTGACTGTACTTCTCCCGCCAGAACTAAGCTCAGTAGTACGCCTTGTCAACGACATCTATGTATATTCTCCTTCCGACATAGGCATTGAAAACATCGCAGTAATCCGATATCATTTACGCCAAGTATTTAGGCATTTAATAGTTGGGTAAGAACATAGCTAGTAGATGGGTGCTCGCCGTGAAATGTGGTGCTCAGTGCTTACTTGAGGTAGAGTTGCTGTCTAATCTGCCTTCCTTCTTTCTGGGACATGAGAAGCAGGACTTTGATTCCTTCAATAACTATTGGAGAGAAACCCATGAGTGCGATGCAAATTCAAGCCGACCTTGGAGAGCAACATAATCTGCGGAGATTTCATGAAAGGGGCATTAGAAGCAGTTTGCTGTGTGCTCTTTTGTCGTTTGCTGAACTTCCACTGCTGTGTGAGCAATTTTGACAGGTCCTGATCGGGGTATTATCATACTTGTATGAGCAGTGCTCTGCGGTAATTCGTCGTCCTCGACGGGAGTCACTCTCTTTCACCTTGTTTGCGGACTTGTTGTGGACAATGACACATTGATCAGATGGTTCAGGGGAAAAGGTTGGAGTGCCCGCGTTTCGCTTGCAAAGTGGGGCAAAATTTTGCTGTGACAGCGGAAGCGCCAACCCCAAAATCGCCCCAAAAAAATCCCTCACTGCAATCAACCTTCTCTCCCTCCAGTTTTGACGCCATTGTCTGTGGACGTTGCTTTACCCGAGCTGCAATTGCTTCTTGTCCGTCTTCTAGAGCTTCCATTGAGTCCCAAATCGTGAAGGTGAGGCTCTTCGTGAATATGCTTCCCCGCCATAAATTTTTGCTTATGACGTGAAAGGCCTGGGCGACCACACAAAACTTTTATCAAGATTTTCGATCAGCGACATCTCCCACTGTGAACAACCTCGATCCACCTCCAAATCTCTCCCCAGAGCTCCCGATGAATCTCCAACCATAGAGCTTGCAACCTCTTTGCGTATCGTCACAGGCACAGTGTTTTAAACGCTGGTCTGCGACATCCCAGCTTTTACCCCTCTTTCTCAACACCTCTATGAGCACCAAGGACTTACTGAGATTCTTGTCTAAGCCTGCAAAGTGAGTGATGCTCCGTGTGCAATCAAACGCCCCTTCCTAGATCTGCAAGACTCCCTTTGACGTACCTCCACACCGGGCGTCAAGTGAATCATGCGCTCTTATCAGGAAGAAGTCACGATTGTACCGACGCAAATTTGGATATATGTCTTCGCTGCAGATTGCTAACTCTTTGTCCCGGCAGGCCTCGATAGCACCAGCCACCCCCCCCTCGAAACGAACAGAACATCTCCCTTATTGCAGATCATTCTCGTCTGCTAGACCCGATATCCATTCACGGTATCGGCATCTATCAGAGCGAGGACCACAAAAGAGCCAACATTCCTCCAGCAAAGGACTTCTTCATCCCTTTGTGCACCCGACCACCATAACGTCCCCCACGAGACGTTCATAAGCCGCCCATTTAGCTGGCTTCGCCAGCACACGATTATCCCCACGGTTCTGTGGGCCTTCTCTTCTCAGACGAACACCGCAAGGTTCGTCTGGGTGGCAGATAGTGCTTCACAGTACTTGCCAACAAAGCCTGACAAACATCCAAAAGCATAAATAATTGTCAAACCAGTCAGTCGGAACCTAGCGCCTGACATAGTTATGGTCAACTTCGAGATACCATCCCAATATACATTCTCGCCTTCCGAAGGTACACCACAACTTACGATCAATCGCGAGGCTACTATCGATCTTGATAGCAGCAATGCATTCGAAGGTAAGAGAGCCACCACGCTAGGATTTGGCAGCGGTTAACACATATAGGCCCCGAAAAGCTCCTAGAGGTCTGGTTCGCTCCAGCAGCTGATGCTCTCCCTCCTGGAACCAAGAAGAATGGCCTGAAAGCAGTATCCGCAGAACGGTGGAAGTTGATGCTCGATAAGGTCAACTGCAAAGTCCTCTCCGTGGTTGAATCCGAGCATATCGATGCCTACCTCTTGTCCGAATCAAGCATGTTTGTCTTCCCTCACAAACTCATCCTTAAGACATGTGGCACCACTACTCTCCTCCTTGGCCTTCGGGATATGTTGAGATGCGCAGCTGAGGATGCCGGTTTCCCTTCCAACGGCAGTGGCTCGGTGAACGCTATCAAGACAGCTGCGACCCCGTATCGGGTGTTCTACAGCCGCAAGAATTTCTTGTTCCCTGACAAGCAGCATGGACCACACCGTAGCTGGAAAGAGGAAGTCAAGTTTCTCGATGGGATGTTTCAACACGGCAATGCTTACATGATTGGCAAAATGAACGGAGACCATTGGTACCTGTATCTGACGACTCCCAATGCCACTCTCACACCGCCGAGAACCCCTGACAATGAAAAAAGTGCCACCGAGACGAAGATTTTGAATGTGCCCGCGAGCTATGCACATTCTGTTGGACAGCGTGCACTTGAAAACGATGACGAGACGCTTGAAATCCTCATGACCGATCTTGAACCAGAGAATGCCAAACAGTTCTCTTTGGATAACGCGAGTCTCGTTGCAGAAGGCAAGTACTCTAAGAGAGCCGAGCAGGCGCGAAAGGAGGCTGCAGAGAGCTTGGGTGATCTTGGTGGAAGCATGGCCCATTCTGCCTTGAGTGGTGCCAGCTCAGCCACCAATGAAGAAGAAATCGACGTGTTCAGCCAGACATCTTCAGATAATGGAGCAGTAACACCGGATGACGATGTGGGCTTCCTTGACGAGCTCAGCACAGAAGGACATGCTCTCGGAACGGTGGTCTCCGAGGCTTGCGGTCTCTCGGAGGTCTACCCTACTTCCAGATATCCTGATGCACGCGTTGATGCTTATCTCTTCACACCGTGCGGATTCTCTGCCAATGGTGTCATCCCAGCTCCCGACCAAGCTGGCACTGCAACACACTACTTCACTGTTCACGTCACGCCTGAGCCTCAGTGCTCTTACGCCTCCTTCGAAACGAACGTCCCAGGACGCCAGACCGGACGTGAAACTTCTGAGATTGTAGAGCATGTAGTGGACATCTTCAAGCCTGGTCGTTTCAGTGTCACACTCTTTGAGGCCAAGGCAAATCCGACTGAAGCACGCGAATTCGGCCTGCTTGGAGACGCGGCTGCAGACACGAAGGCTGGACTCCTACGAAGCGCGAAGATGGAGAAGATCAAGGGATACCGAAGGGTGGACCGTATCGTGCATGACTTCGATGGGTACGACCTGGTGTTCCGCTACTATGAGCGTGATGGTTGGGAGGGTGGTGGCCCCCGACTGGGCGAGGTTGACTGATAGGCTTTCGTTCGCTGAGGAAGGAAACATGGTTATTTTCGGTTTTCCCTGCATTGGTCTTCGTTTTGCTTTGCAATGATGGTTTTACAGCCAAACTCACTCTTTACATGCTTTCAATATTGCAGTAGTGGAAACAGAAGACTGCTCGTTAATAACGCTCGTTAGCTTTAGTTCACGCAATAGAATCACAATCTGCGATCTTTCACAGTGTCCTCTGTTACATCATGCACTGCAAATAGTACAGAAAATGGTCTCTACAGGGCCGCTGCGACGTCAGGTTTTAGGTGGCGGCGATGACTACGCTGGCTGAGCTGATAGAGACCGACTTATTGAAAGATGTCCACGGGTCGATCATGATGATATCGTATATGCACTAAGCATAGCCCTCACGGTGAAAAGCCTTCAGGACCAATTGTTCGGCATGATGAGGGTGAGGTGGTGAGGTGTGATGGGGGCCGCAGAAACACGTCCGTTTTGTTTCGCCACGAGAAGCGACCGGATTGGGAAGCTGAGTTGGAACGGAAATGGAGGAGGGGTGGTGAAGTGTGCGGCTGGGGTGTGTATTTAGTGATCTGGTGAAGTGGGGTGATGCCAGGAAAGGTCGAAGTGAAGTGTGCCAGTCCGTGAAATAGTGAGTTGTCGAGTGGTCATCCGTGTCCCATAAACCGAGGGATATCAAGGTGGGATCCCTCACCAAAGCTAGTTCGCAGTACGGTCAGTTGAGCCTCCAAGGGAGATTCATGCTCGAACCAGTGCTGGCGGTAGCAGAAACCCATAATGCAGATCGACTTATGAACTCTTGACCCGCGTCTTATGCACCGCCAAAAGCGTGAGGGGAACGCGCACCCCTTTTATAGTTTTTCGCGTCGACGTGTCCGGCTCCTCGCCCATCTCCGTTTCTCCAATCCGGTCGGTGGCTCGAACTGTGCCTTGCTTGGAAGCGCCCGAATGCATCCACTCAGCAGCTGTCGTTGACAATGCATGAACTGGTTTCCGTCCGTGGGCCACTCTCCGGGAGAACAGAAGGGATGCGCACGGCGATGCTGATTGGGTGCTGGCGCGAAGAGGACGCGCTCCGACGCGAGTGGGTGCAGCCCGCTAATGCACAGCTGAAATAAGGGAGCAGGAACAACTCGACCATTCCTGACTCTGTCTCGGCCCTGAGCCTGCTTGTACCACTCCTTCTGCCCAGCACGTCTCCCTCTGCGGCCCCGGACTGGAAAGTGTGTGCTTGATATATCCGCCACTCCCCCGATTCTTGGTCCATCTCTTGTTGTGCTCTATTTTGGCGGTGGAAAAGGCATCAACAAACAGCTCTCTGACGGACCAGCACCACACGCGAGGAATTTACTGGCGGGACTCACTGACGACGGTCGATAATCTTGCCTTCATTTGACTTGATTGACTTCCTGTTGATTGACAAGAGAGCCTGAGGTCGACGGTTGTTTGAAGAGCATTTGCGAGCATTTGAGTTTCGGATCAATTCAAGAAAGGAGACGACATGGCTACACAAGTGGCAGCTGCGAGGCAGCCTTTTGCTCCATTGAATGGATCACGGCTCCAGAACCTCACGAGTCTCAAGAATCGTCAGAATGGTACGGCTAGACCTCAACTCCTGCACACCCAGCTACCCCACTACCTTCCTCGTCCCACCATTGCTGTTCAATCTATATCATGAATCTCACATCCTCTCTTCTAGCAATCTCTGCCCTCACTTCACCTAGCAAACGCAAAGCTTCCTCTTTCGAAGCCGACAACGACAACTCTGAGAACGTCGATCCCATTATCTTCCTCTCCCCCAAACGCTCCAAGAACCCAGATGGAAGCTCCAAGGACCTCCTGAAACCGCAAAACTTCTTCCTAACCAAGGCTCCTCCCTCTCCAAATGACTTCTCGTCCCTCAAACCAGTTGCTTCTCCCCGCCGACCAATCCTACCAGCTCGTTCCCCAGCACCCAGACTCGATACTTCACGATCAACCCCTCTTTCTGCACCAGCCGGCCGCTCTCCAACACGAAAGCGAATTGGGATCCTCAATCGCAGAAAGACTGGCAGCCCCTTCACGCGCGTTGACCCTCCAAAGTTCTCAGCTCCGTCCTCAAGCCTAGGATTCAGCATCGACGCTGCGCTCTCCGGCACCATTCCCTCTTATACACCTCGTGAACGCAATGCCACCCCCTCCTTGTCCAAAGAACACCCCATCCCCTTGCTACATCAAGCCGAAGCTAAGGACTCATGGTTCTTCGACATCCACGAAGACACTGAGGAGGAATTAGCGACGAACTTGATGGAACACTCAACCTGTACTCTTGACATCTCTTCTGACGAAGAGAGCCGAGCACGCGAGCGCGACTGCAGAGGCAAAGAGAACGTCCCTCCTCCTGACGACATCTCGCAGACTCGCACTTCTCTCTCCACCTCACCGGTTGAGGCGACCGAGCTGTCGATGCATGATATCAAGGCACGGATCAGGGCCAGCAGGAAGAAGAGAGAGGTGGACGAGGGTGCGTGCGATGTTGACCGTGCGCCGCTTGGGGATCTTGCTGCTGAGGACTTCTATGCAGACGGCTGTGACGGCGAGAGTGTGTTCTTGGTTCCTGCTGAGGTTACTGAGGAGGAGGAACAGCAGGAGGACGGCCATGCGACGTTTGACTTTATCGCTGACGTTAAGGGGAAGGGGAAGGAGCTTGATGTCGACACTCTCATGTCTAAGGATGGCTTTGCTCCTAAGGCTAAGCTATTAGAGCCTATCGAGAAAGCGGAAGAGGGCTTTGAGCTGTGGGAGTCAGGCTCGGCAAAGGATGGAGAGTGATTCTGCTTCTATGTGTACTGTGGGATTGGCGTTGAGCTGAAAAGCACCGGCGTTTTTGATCTGGTTGGGATTCTTGTATACCGTTGCTGGCGTTGGCTTGCTGGCTTGCTTCGTCTGTCTGTCGTATACTCGAGTGTGTGTCGTAATAAAGTGGCTTGTATACTCAGCGTCTCTGCCTTCCCTCATGACTGATGATCACCACTCTATTGGCCCTCGATGTTTTGAGTGATTCTTCCGGAAGTCCCTCATCAATCCCTTCAATCATCCTTTTCCTGCATTATCCAGTGTAAAGCAGGTAAGGGCCAAAGGAAGGCGTCAAGGAAAGCCCTATCAGCTTGTTTGCCTCCTTGCCAGCTGATATTTACTATCTGAGCGACATGCGATAGTCTATTGGTGCATACTTCTTTCCAAAAACTAGTCAAGCTGCCGTCAAAGGACAATAGTTCAAGCTTAGCTATTCGTCCCACTTACAGAGTATCGGTTTCTCGAGGTTCCACCATTTCTCGCATGCCGTAAGCCACACATGCACCTCCCAACTATCTGGAGACTTTCGTTTTCAAACTAGAGTCGTGTAATATTCAACATGCTGACTCAGCATGCTGGCCCCCATACACCAGGCTGGTTGCGGAGTCGTTCGATTGAAAATAAGCTTGCAACGTTTGCCAAGTCATGGACCCCCTCACTGCACTCTCAGTCGCAGCTAGCGTTGTTCAATTCGTAGATTTCACCTTCAAAGTATTATCTGACGCGCACCAACTATATGAAAATGGCGAGCTCAGTGTCCATGAACAGACTAGCAAGGTTGCCCACGACCTGGCAAGCTTCAGCAGGCAGCTGCGCAAATCCATTCGGGACCAGAACTCAACAGCAGCTCTCACCGAAAATGAGCTAGAACTGGACTTGCTTTGTAGAGAGTGTGCTAGTCTTTCATCTGAATTGATCACGAAATTGGAGAACCTCAAACCGCCTGCGAGGGGACATCCTTGGGAGAGCGTCGGTCATGCACTCAAGAGCATGTGGTCGAGGAAAGATTTGAACGAAGTAGAGGTCAAGCTCTCGAAATATCGAGATGCGATGAACTCACGTTTGCTTGGATCATTGCGGTAGGTCAATCTAAAGCAGCGTATACCGAAGAGTCTGAGTTCATTTGCTTGACCAGGGAACGTGTTGATCGGATCTTGAAGGAGCAAGCTCTCCAAAATCTAGCAATCAGCAACAATACGGAAAAACTGATTACGCATACCGAAAAGTTAGTTGCCAGCGCTCTCCTCGATATTCATGGTGCACTGGCACGAAACATGCAGGAGCAAAGCGCTATCTTGAATAGCCTCTCTGCTCGAATGCAGGCACCTAAAATTTCTGATACTCAAGATCCAATTACGACTGATATATTGAAACGGTCTCAAGATATTGCAAGAAATGACGAAGAGGCGAAAGTCTTCCTATCAATCCAATATGAAGAGGCGCAACGACACAAAAGAATAGCCGATTTAATCACTAAGAGCCTACGCTATGAGAAGCTCGATGAGCGCTTCGAAACAGTCACTGAGGCCCATCGAAAGACCTTTGAGTGGATCTTGCAACCGAGGCAGAACGATGGAGAAGTGATTTGGAGCGATTTTGTGCAATGGCTTCGAGAAGGAGACGACCTTTTCTGGATCACTGGCAAACCTGGATCTGGGAAAACGACGCTGATGAAATTCATCTACGAAAACCCTGCAACGGAGGAGCACTTGCGTGTCTGGGCGAAAGACACACCTCTCTACGTCTCGGGTTTCTTCTTTTGGTGGGCAGGGACCGAAAAGCAAAAGTCTCAAGAAGGTCTTCTTCGAACGCTGTTGTATAGTCTGCTTAGACAAATGCCTATCCTCGTCCCGTACGTTTTCCCTTCGCAATGGGCAGCTCAGTACGCTTCCGAGACAGGGCTTAAGAAGATCAGCTATGTATGGTTCCACCCTTCAATATCAAAATTTGAATTAATGAAATCCTCAGCTTGATGTGCACCAAAAATGGAGTCTGGGGGTTTTGAAAAAAGGATTTCAGAGACTTATCACACAGCGTGAGATCCCAATGAAGCTTTGTCTATTCATAGATGGGCTCGATGAGTATGAAGGACGCGAAACTGATATTGCCGACCTCTTCAAGGACGTTGTCCTCTCCCCCCAGGTTAAAGTCTGCGTCAGCAGTCGGCCACAGGTTGCCTTCGAATCTGCGTTTGATAACAGACCCAGAATTAGAATGCAAGATCTTACTAGCCAAGATATTCAGCTTTATCTTGAGGACCAGCTTGTTCATGACGGATTGATGGAGAACCTCTCACGTCAAGAACCTGAAGCGTGCGCGAAACTAGTCGAGGAGATCGGCCAGGCAGCTCAAGGCGTATTCTTATGGGTTGAGCTTGTGGTGAAGTCTCTCCTCAATGGGCTCAGTAATCAAGATCGTATTGAGGACTTACTAAAAAGACTGAAAGCTCTACCACGAGGCTTGGCGGCGTTCTATGAACATATCGTCATCAACATCGACAATATATACCAAGAAGAAGCATCTCGTTTGTATCAGTTAATGGCCGTAACTCTGGAAAGGCCAGACGATTGGTATCCGGCACAAAAGCTTTCGCTGGTCTCGATGTACTTGTCGACACATCAAGAAGAGCTCAATGATCGAGAATTCGTGAAGGCCTTTCAAGACAAAGACTTTGTGTTACGTAGATGCAAGGAGACGGACATCTTTCTGAGAACACGATGTGGCGGTTTGCTTGAGTTGGAGCACGGACTCGGAAGTACCAAGATTTTACCAAGCTTGAGGGTGACTTACATACACAGGACAGTCATGGAGTATCTTGAAGAGCGGGCCATTCGCCGACAACTCTTGGATCGGACACGAGGAACAGGACAACAGGATTTCGATCCTAATCTCGCGGTTGTCAAAGCCCTCTGCTTCCAATTCAGTCTGAACTCCTCTCTTTGGATATGGTTGGGGGATCCTATCAAGGCTTCAGTCTTGACGCATGCTCGTAGAGTGGATCAGAACAAAAATATACCAGAGTCGGATTTAGTCCGTATCTTCGACGATATCTGTCCGGCTCTGAGATGGGAATCGATGATTCCCATCGCTATTCAAGGATGTATGACAAGATATCTGCGAGAAAAGCTTAAGGAAAGTAATTTGATTACCGGGTCGCAAACTCAGCGCCCTTTGCTCGACATCGCCCTGGTTCCTACCCCTGAGTCAGAGCGATTCATTCGCCCAGAGGTAATCACACTCCTGCTCTCTTTTGGAGCAAAACCCAACCGGAAGTTTGAAGGCCAGAGCCCATGGCAGAGAGGTCTCTCCTATCTTGTCACCAACCACGAGCGGTTAAGCGTAGCTACGCTTCAGTTCTGGACGGAGATTATCAGAGTTATGCTGGAGAATGGAGCGAATCCCTTGACGGAATGCCAGGGGCCAGAGAGATTCGATAGAAGAGGAAAGACGAAAAAGACAATGAGCTTAGGTAATCTGTGGACGGCAGAGGAGGTCATTCGTCGAGTCTACAGCAATTCGGGAGAGAGTTTACGTCTTCAAGCCTTATTGAAAGACAAGAGTCGGTCGGAAAAGAAAAGCAAATGTCATCAGCAGTAGTCTGATCGAACAGGTGCTGAATACCAACAAAGATACAAGCAGCTATGCACGAATAGTTTAAGGAGTAGTTCTCCCTTCTAAATAGCAGGAAGACTTGTGACACAATAAGCGGAGTGTTTCGTCCCCTTGCCCCTCTAAATCAGGCTCAATACCCAGTCTCAGAGCTATCCTCACTGACACCCATTCTACATTATCGATACTGTCAAATGTTGCTGGCGGAATATTAATCTTACCCTCCACGAGGTTGTGCAGCTCATGGCTTGCAAGTTTTGGCTGAGTTGAGAGAGCGGTGGGCACTCCAATGTCTCTCCAAGATACAACCAAATGAGACGGAATGTGTTTATGGGTGTGATGACTCGTTGGAGAGAGCCGAGACTCATGAACGGATTTGCAGCAGCGGACAGGGCTTGAGTTAGAGAGGGCTTCATTGAATCATTCAAGTCGAATCTAGATCTTAAGCGAACCCCTTACTGCCCCGATCAAATATAAGTTTTGATTCATTTAACATGGGACTCAAATGATTCGAAATAACCTCATGAGCGAATAGAAAGAAGATTTGGGAATTACAGCACGGTGTTATTCTTGACACGAATCCTATCATTCGTCAATCCCTTGTATCATCCACCATCTACTCAGCAAAGTGGCAAAGTCAAACACAACGGCCAGGAAAACCAACGCAACATTCAAATACAAAATATGTCATGTCATAGCTTTTATAATCTTCTTTCGACTGACATTTCCCGAAAGCTCCCTATTGGAGAGATGCTGCGATGAAAATGGGATTTTGAGTCCTTTGAAATCTTGGATCCTGGCCTAAAGTGCTACCAACACCTAGAGAAAACTCTCGTCTTGGTGTATATTGTAATTCATGTGAAAGAATAATATGGGAGCGCCATGGTCTAACGCTTTTCTGCACCAAGATCCTTCCACTTTTTTTTTGGTGTGTAATCCAAATTGGACGCAGTTGAATCTCAGGCTCGCAAGCTTGTGTCACCTAGCCAGAAACTCAATTTCGAAGCTAGTGAGGTGGAATTGGAATTGTGTTCCTTGCGTAATAGAATTGAAATCTTGCTCGTCTTCACGTTGGAAGTCATAGGTCTTTGTAATATGGAGTCAATTGCGGGTTTGAAGCAGAGTTCATCATTTATCAACTGTCAAAGTTATACTCATTTCAAAGCAGTGCAAACCCAACCTTCATCGCAAGAAATCATCGCAACACACATTTTGATCTCTCTTAACAAACCATCTTTAAAATCTGTAGTCACTTCGCCGCTTTCTCCTTCTATTCTCCATTGCTCCATGCCCTCCTCCGATTGAAAGTTTATATTCATCCTTCTTCTCTTTCTTGAACAAGCCCCCAGGTGTTGTTCTCGAAAACCCCAACCGAATGCTGGGCATTCGTTGATCATTGTAAGCACCTTCCTCTTCTTCATCACCTCGATAATGATGATTCCCTCCGTAGATATACGGTATGTGGTAAACAGGGTATCTGTGAGCAGGTGCCGAGGCAGGCGGGACGGCGCTGAATCTACCTACAGGAGCGAAGGTAAAAAGGCTGTTGGCCTTGTTGCTGAATCATATAGATGTTCCCATGCGAGTCCTCGCCATTGATAGCGACGCCTCTAACGTCGCCTTCACCGCTGCCAATCCAAGTGCCCAGTCTAGAGCTCGGGTAGTGTCGTTTTGTCTTCTTCTTCAGCTTCTCAATAGCTTCATCAATCTCATTTACTTTCTCCCCTAATCCGGCAACTTTGCCTTCCACAGTCTCTATCCGCTTTCGTACCTCGGGTATTGCTGAACTCAAAACCCCTTGAAGATCCACAATCTGCTTATCTCTCTGGTACTGTTCCTTCCTGTACTCATCAACGCCAAGTTTTACCTCGTCAAGCTTGCCAAGTCGACTGTCCGTGGTGGTCTTCCTCCAATTTTCGACATTTGCCTGCCAGTTCAAGGACTCCTGATGAGAACCCTCGAGATTTTTCAAGTGGTTGTCTGTTGAATTCTTCCATGGCTCACTCTTCATTTTCCAATTTTCGAGAGTCTTGACTCGACCACCCCATGGCTCAATCTCTTTTTTCCAATCTTCGAGCCCTTTAAGTCTATTGTCGTAACTTCCCCACGGACCGAATACAGCCATTCTGCGGTAAATTCTCCTGGTTAATCTTTAGATGGTGAGACCAAAGATTCTGACTAGGATGGGCAATAAAGAGAGTAACGTTGGATGATATTTTCGTGTGACATAGGAGCAAGACGTGTACTCAAATTTTGGGGATGACAGATGCTAAACACTTGTTTTCCATAAAAGCCACCAGACTATGACTGCGTTCTACAAACTTGTATTATGGAAAATTAGCCAGATAGGAAGGCGGATGATAGGAGGCAAAGAATACTTCCTCTCCAGGGACAGGACCCGTAGCCTGTATTTTGCTTACATCTCATAGTGACTGAAGTGAGGGCATTAGCGAGTAGCAGTCGAGCTCCTGTTTGATTCTCGAGTGGGTGCTTCTATGTAACCCGTAATGTACAATATTCTACACCTCTGTCATGCAAACTCTGTAATTATCATGATATTCCCAATGGCTTCAAGATCTTCTCCCTAGCAACTCTCGCCGCAACATCTCCTCCTTTTTGCAATGCTATGGCTCCGATAACGGCGTATATCGTGTGGGCGAGAATTAATTCAAGGCCAGAGGCATTCAGATTTTTCAACTATTTGTCATCAGCACTCCCACCTTGTATACAAACTGCAATCCTTACATCTTTCGGTGTCCATCTGATTATTTCCTGCATGCCAATCGACTGTGCGAGTCCAGCAAGCCTCGTCTTTGACAAAACCTCGCCAAGTGGAACGTCGGACAAATTTGCTAAGCCTTCCAACGCAGGGTGTGTAAAAGGGGTGCGGTCATCCGTGGTGTTGGGTAATGACTGAGTCTTCGTAGCTGTTGGGGAGACTAATAATGCCAGATTTGTCTGAAGATTCAGAATTCGTCGTCCTGTAGTCACGGCTTAGCTCTTCCTCATAACAGCGCCAACCTGATCCCATACCCAAAAATGCCAATCGATCATTGAAACCCCTCCGCCCTTGATCAAAACTCTTGTGTGTAATTGCAAGCCATTTGACCTCCTCTGTGAGCATCTGGTCCCCTCCCCGTCCCAAGAAATTGTTGTAGAATTGATCCAACGCTGCTGGATCGTCGTTACACTTCCACTCTTTGGCTGGATTCTTTAGCCGCCATCGGTATGGTGCTTTCATCTGTTCCGGCGTTTGTGACCATCTCGGTCGCTGTGGTTTGTCGTTCTCGTACTGCACATCAGAGCTTGATGCAGATGCAGAAAATTGTCTGATCATAGGAGCTCGTGAATTCGTTCCTCTTGCGCATTCGCAGGCCGGTCTTGCTCGCCTTGTGAGCGCCTGAAACGTCCTTCCTGTCGATTTTGAAGCCATTGTCGCCTGCCCCTTTAAGGATGTCGTCCGGGGAAGCTTCAAGGAGGAGATGTCGATGTTCTCGTCAATATAAATTATTTGAAGCTAAACCACTTTTGGCGAGCTGCACCGAGCGCGTCCTTCTTCGCGTCAACCACTCTTCCAATCTCGCCCTCGCATCTCGCTGAATATGAGCTCAATATTTTGGTATGTTATCTAACCATGGCTGTTCACGAGAAGCCTGGCGCCAAATCATCGATTGCTTCGCCAACATTGATACAACAACTTGCTACCGTGCTCCCCAAAAGTGTTAGCTTCAAGATATACCACCTCTCTACCCCTCCAACAAAGACCTCTGCGCTCTATTTCCCGCCTCCCGGAACCCGCCCCGACCGAACGTACTGCGAAAGTCACTTTCTCACTGCTTCTATCCGTACCCCATCGAAGGACAATGCATCAGAAACGGTAGAAGTTTTGGTCTTTGCAGTAGAGATTCTGATTTACTCCACAGCATACGACACTACATTCTTCGTCTCCAAGGCAGATTCCACTGGCTATCTTCATCTCCTGGGTTTGGCGAAGGGAACGCCCTCTCCTATCAGAGACATCACTGCTACGTTCCTTCGCCATCTTGTCGAGCAGCACCAACGAAAGAATATACGAAGTGTCATCTCCCTATTCGCACGAGCACAAGATCAATATCTCTTTCCTGGAAGTGTCGAATACAGTGGGAAACATGTTCTAGACGACCGAGGGCTGGTACGCTGGTGGTGTCGGGTTCTGGACCCCTTGATCGAACGATCCGATGTTGCAGCGCCTTCAGATCCTTCACAATGGGAGTCTATCAAAGGATATTTGACTGTTCCAGGACTCGACTCACACGAAACATCATCCTATATCCCAAGGAGGGCAGCTTCAAATCAAGCATGGCAGATAGGCCATCCACTGAAGGAGATATCCAGATACTCGGATGATGTGCCCCCTCGGTGTCTAATTCCTCACTACCCCGACGATCCAAAAGCGAGATTTCTAGATGAACTAGACGACGAGATAACAAAAAGTCGAAACACAAATGGCGAATGGAAAAGCGTCAGGTCGATCGATCAATTCTGGGATATGATGGCTTTCCGGCAAGAATGCTCCGCCGGAAGATTAGTGGGGTTTATATGGATTGTCTTCACTCCGAGAACTCAACTTCAACCTACCGAGTCTGTGCTTGGATACAGCCAGAGCACCCTTTTCTCATATGATAGTCAAATCTGGGATTCGAACTCCAGCCAACCTACCATACCAGAATGCTCTAGCTTGCCAGTTACGCCGGCAACATCCTTCAATGTTTCTAGCCAGATCAATCCAACCAGTTCACCATTCAAAATGGATATGGATGATGCTCCCCCAGCTTCACAGCAATCAACAAAATCATCCAAACCGCGCACGCCAGTCAAGAAGAAAAGGAAACTGACAGGGCCTATCATTCCACGGCAGCCTCGTATCAAAACAGAAAACAAGAATTACCTCCTCGACCGACCCGAAACCAGTCCTTACTACATTTGGCGGCCGGAAGGCAGAGGCCAGGTCATCGTTGATGAATCAGGCTATAAAAGAGTCACCGAGCTGCTTCTCCGTCTTGACTTTGCCAATTTGGAACTTGCAACCTCGAGCTCGAATCGATGGATCAACGAAGTTCGCTCTGGAGCCCGAGGTAGTATGAGTGAGGCATGGGGTCAAGCTGTCACCGGAACTAAAATCGTTGAAATTCGCAACGTGGCAGCTGCGACTGGTGTGAATACACTGACGATGGGCTTGGTGAGGAAGAAGAGAAAAGGCGGCCCAGGGGAAGCTACAGAGCCAGCTCCTTCTGTGCCACTAGACACAGCACCGAAGGTTAATGTGCTCTCGGCTGGAATGATTCGAAAGAAAGCAAAGGCATGAGGTGTATATGGCGTTTGGATTGGGAAAATCTGGCAAGGGACAGGCTATGCTATCAGTGCAAAGCTTTGACTGGATATGGGGTCGGCGTTTCTAGGGCGTTCTACGTGATATTCAACAATACCCAGGATAATGGAAATTCTTACAAAGACTTCCCTTACTTCACACGCTGTGTCATATAGTGCTCTATTGATACAAATTTGTGTCGGATGGTAATGTGACTTTTGAATTCCGACTGGGTATGCTCTCTTGCTGTCCCATTTTGAGCCTCATTTCGAACGACAGTGCTTCTACTTCATCACTTGTACCTTCGCCTCTATAAAGCGTATATTATAGTCATTCGCAAGGTATACAACTCGAGGACTTTCAGCAATCTCTTCGACATTAAATTATGCTTCACTTGGTATTTGGAATAGCACTCCCATTTCCGCCAGCCAAACTCGATCCTAGCCTGGCTCCCCCTTTCTGTGCAAACCAATCCAAAAACTGAAACATGCTCGCCTTAGGATGGCGTTCCAGTGAAGTCTGGTTGAGATACTGCATCCCAAACTTGACACGGCTCCCAGCAAACCATTCGAAGTTGTCATAAATCGCCCATCCAAATGCTCCGGTAACATTGACACCTTTATCTATCAGTATTTTTTCAGCGATTTCACAGAAAGAGAAGCATACCATCGTTAACCTTCGCAGCCAAAATGTTATCCAAGAACCCTTGATAATAGTCCGCCCTCCTCAAGTCCCATAAAATTGTCGGGAGACTCGTCTGCTGCCCCTCAAACGGCTCTGCGAACCCAAACTCCGAGACAACAATATCAGGAATTGTCGGAAACAACTCTTTCGTAATCACACCCAAAAATTTACGGATGGCAACAGGCGTGCTCCACAGCCAATTTACACCATTATCACCTGCTGGACCCAGAGGAAAGCCATCAGCGCCCACACTGCTACTGCCTGCGCATTCTGGAAACCCTGGAGCAGAAGAGTTGGCAGCACAAGCTGCCGAGCCCCCTTTGACACCGTATGCAACGCAGCCTGTGTACCCATCAATGGCGTAGAAATCGCAAGATCCTTTAATCATATCCTTTTCCTCTTGTGTGAAATTGGGAAGCATGGAGCCGAGTGTTGCTTTCAGCATAGGAGAATAATCGCCATCGCGCCAGCAGCCGCCAAACCAGCCAAGTACGAATTCGTACTGTCGTGCCACAGCATCGATATCCGCTGCTGAAGCTGTGTTGTTGGGCTCATAGTAATTCCCGGAGTTCTTGAAGCTAATTCGTCCTTTTCCTTTGAAGACTTCGTGGTACTATACCCGAGACCTCGGAGTTAGCATACTTCTTTCAGATCTTTCTATGAGTAGAATGCTCAAGGAGCTGTTGGTAATTTCTACAGAACCTGAACCTGAAATAACACGAAAGAGGGAATAATCCTCCGAGAAGTTGAGACTCACCCATTTTGCAACTTTGGCGTGGGCAAGAATTGTGTAGTGACTACAAGAAATGCGGGCTTGGAGACCACCGGCTATGCCATGATAAGCGGGATAGAGCCCATTTGCGTTGCCGGCTGGGTATTCTCGGTATTGCCAGTTGCAATATTGGGGCTCGTTGAAGGTGTACCAAATTGGAACGTACTGATCATAACGACTAATTACGAAGGTTGCGTAATTGAAGAAGTCGTCGATGATTCGGGAATCTGTCCAAGCACCGTAAGAATTGAAAAGAGCCAAGGGGGTATCTGGGCTAGTTAGCAGGCTTCTCAAGGGAGGTGTGGGTTAGAGATAGTTACCCCAGTGAAATAAGGTCACTACTGGCTTAATTCCCGCTGCAACCATGCTCGCAATAACATCATCATAATGTGCTACTCCTTCTTGGTTAACTGGACCATTTCCAAAAGGGAAAAACCTGGGCCTGTTGACAAGTCAGCACCTTCTCACATCAGGATTCTGATATACATATCATGAAAACGACGGCGAGAAGTATGGAACACCCAAGTTCGCAAGACGTGCAAAATCCTGCTTGTAAAGGTAATAGTGGCTAGCTACCACATCTCCGGTAGAATTATCTGCAACTGATCCATAAACTCTGTGGGCAATCAAATCCCAGATCGAGGGTCCCTTCCCTTCATCATTTGCTGCTCCTTCAACCTGGTATGCGCTAGATGCCAAGCCCCAAATGAAGTTGTCTGGTAATTTGGCAGAATCAAGATCTATTGCATATGCTGGAGACTGCCCAAATGTTAGCAAAGCTCAATATAACCCTAGAGAAAGTACCTGTGGATGCAAAGCACCTGGTCTAGGATATGCTGAAGGTTCTGGAGTTGGCGAAACAGTTGTTGTGACAGGCCCAGTTGCAATTTTGCCTACTTGGTTCCAAAGCATCGCCAACTCTTCATTGCTATAATTGTACGACAATGTCGTCGTCGCAGCGGAAACATTGTAGACCTTTGTAGCATAACCCGAGGCCGGCGGAAATGTCACAGATGGTAGTGGCGTGCTCGCATTCCAATTCGTACTGCCTAGAGCAGTCTCAGTTAAGAATACTAGCGAGCCACCAACGCTAAAAAATCTGCTAGAGACTACCATCGTTCAGAGCAATTGGACTCTAGCAGATCTCCGTATGCAAAAGAATTCATACAAGTGGGGGCAGAAGTTTATATCTCTTCTAGACTGGTAAATCCAGGGTCTTTGTGATATCATATTGCATGTCCCCACGTCCTCTGGATAAAACAACAGTGGAAACGACTGGACAAAACACCAGAATAGAACGTGAAGTACAAGGATATAAGGAAATGCTTGTACGAGAATAATGGAATAGCACTTGCCCACACCGAACCTGGTAATAGAGATACTGTAGACCTCGGACCTGCTACTTCCGATGCACTGAAGATGGTACGAACTGTAGCAAAGATGTGGAGTTTATGTTACACCGGAGTACGGCCGCTGCAGTAAACCTCAAATAATGGAAGGGAGTGCTGGGTAATATACCTAGAAAACTTTGGGTTTCGAAGAGAGTACCCCATCTACCCCGCACTCAACCCTGCTCGCTCTGTTGGAAACTCTTGGCTGTCCCTTTTGACGGCAAGGAATACCAAGAGCCGCAGATGATACTGACCAAAGACATCCATCCATGTCTAGATTCAGGTTCCGTGCTCGCTCTCACGTAAGAGCTCTCGACGGTCAGTCTGTCCATTCATGGATGTCTTCCGATTTGAAGCTCGGCTATCGTCTGCAGAACAGAGCCCAGAGCTAAATAGCGCCATATAGAATGAGGTCAGCTTGCCAGGAGCCTAGAAACTGTGCTAAGCTTTCTTTTGAACCCTAGATTCTTGAAGATTTTTAGGAGAAAGAAAAGGGAAATTTCAAGCGATGCAATATCCACTTGAAGGTCTAAAAGTAGCCGAGCACGTGAAAAGTCCACTCGGCCCCCCTTCTCACTTGACCTCCTCCCGTCAGTCCCCGGGCCAGGCCGCTCCACAATCAACCACCATCCCCGACTCCCCAACCCCCATCCGAGACCTGCCACAGCTTCCTCTGACTCGGGTGTGTCCGCCTTGCACTCCACGTCCAGAGGCTTGACAAATGACAGAGTTGGTCCCGACACCGGCTAAATCCTCATGAGATGCTGCGAGCAGCTCGGGCCTGGCTGTCAGTGGCTGGCTCTTGCCCGGTCTGGGGGATCACGACTCGTGAAGCTTCCAATCACCAGCATTGTGGAGACGAGAAGCCGTGCATGCTGCTGGGATTCTCGCGGGGTTAGCGCCTTCAACCAACTTGCCACCGACCACATGGCCCAACCCAGGCCAACCCCGGACCGGCCTTGCCTGGAAGGGTCGAGATGTCCGCGCTGAGTAGCGAATGGCAGTCTGGGGTCTAGACGATCTCAGCGTCTGACGGATGAAAATTTTACCACCAAGGCGGGGAAGTGATCGGATGCAGAGCGTCACCCTCACAGCTGGGGGGAGCTCTGCTTGGTCGAGGCGGGAGATGCTTTATCTTCACCTATGCCCCGGATGATCATAAAAGCTTGATACCCCAGCCCTTGGTAGCTCTGATTGACAAGTGTCAGGGTACTCATACTCTTGATTGTACTTCCATTTTTGCATTCATCGAAACATCGTCGAAGAAATAAGCCAAAATGGGTCTCTTCACCAAGGTTGAAGATAGGCCTACGCCGAAAAATGTCTACAACTGGCGAGTCTACGCTTGCGCTGCCATGGCAGGATCTGCTGCTATGATGATCGGTAAGCTCTATTCGTGAACCGAGTTACTGTCCTCTCAGTTTGTTCGGGCATTCTCGATTTCACAATGCTCATGACCTTTCAGGTTACGATTCCGCCTTCATCGGAACTACAATTGCCCTTCCTTCTTTCAAGAAGGAGTTCAATATGCTCCACCTGTCAACCGACGCCCTCAACCTTTTGAGTGCCAACATCGTCTCTTGCTACCAAGCAGGTGCATTCTTTGGAGCTATCGGCGCCTACGTCGCTGCATTCTTCTTGGGTCGCACATCTGGCTTGGCTGTTTTCTCTGCCATCTTCGTTCTTGGCTCGGGGCTTATGCTGGGAGCCAACGGCGAGAGAGGATTGGGTCTCATCTATGCTGGCCGTGTCCTAGCTGGTTTTGGAGTTGGTGGCGCAAGTAATCTGGCTCCTATCTACATCTCAGAGATCTCGCCGCCTGCTATTCGAGGACGACTTGTATGTATGTTTGAACTTGGATGGCAGATTGGTGGCTTGGTTGGTTTCTGGATCAACTACGGTATCGAATTACACGACCCAAGCGGATGGTTAATCCCTGTAAGGCTTCTTGCTTCAAATCAGAAGAGTACTGTACTAACTCGATCATAGTTTGCAGTTCAGCTCATCCCATCCGGCATCTTGTTCGTCGGTAGCTTCTGGCTTCACGAATCACCTCGATGGTTGATGTCAAAAGGGAGAAGAGAACCCGCAATTAAGAATCTCTGCTGGATCCGAAAACTCGACGAAGATGATATCTACATTAAAGAAGAAATGTATGCCATTGATAGAGATATCGAGCGTCAAATGGCAGGTGGCGGTATGGGCTTTTGGCAACCATTTAAGCTTCTTGCTTCCAACCGACATATCCAATGGCGATTCTTCCTCGGAGGATCTCTGTTCTTTTGGCAAAATGCTTCTGGAATCAACGCCATCAATTACTACTCCCCAACGGTTTTCAAGAGTATTGGGGTTACTGGACTTAACACCTCACTCTTCACTACTGGTCTATTCGGTGTCGTCAAGACAGTCTTCACCATCATCTATCTCATCTTCCTCATTGATCAGTACGGTCGACGAAAGCTATTGATGATCGGAGCTACGGGTGGCAGTCTTTGCTTATGGTACGTTGGGGCTTATATCGCGATCGCCAAACCCGCGCAGCACCCAACCAAGACACTTCCACCTTCAGGAGTTAGCGCTATTTTCTTCTTTTATGTGTGGACTGTAAGTACATGATCATGCTTGCACCAAATTCTTCTCCTAACATTATCAAGGCATTCTACTCCCCAACATGGAACCCAACCCCATGGGTCTACAATGCGGAGATGTTCGACCAAAACGTCCGCACACTAGCTCAAGCCTTTGCAGCTATGAACAACTGTAAGTATTGAAGAATCGTTCTTTCTCATTATGTATTAGTCGCTAATTCGTCTCGTAGGGTTCTGGAATTTCATGGTCAGCCGTTTCACACCGCAAATGTTCACTACCATGGGTTACGGAGTGTACTTCTTCTTTGCCGCTTTGATGATCTGCTCTGTTGTCTTCGTGTACTTCTTCATGCCCGAGACAAAGAACATCCCTCTGGAAGGCATCGATCGACTCTTCGACCGCCGTCTTAAAGCGTCCCAAGCTCACTCCATTGTCTGGAAAGAGTTGGCCGAGGAAGAGGAGGCTTTACGTGTTGGGCTCACATCTGGCACAATGGAGAAAGATTCGACTACTGCGCAGATCGAGAATGTCGAGCAGAAGGTTTAAATGTAAAATATTATTTGGGGCAGCTTTCGCTTAGAAGGCAGGAGCAGATTGCTAGTTGGACAATACCTCCGACAGGATGGTGGTATGAAGGTCTTCTATGGCCACACTGTTTAATCCAGAAATATACTTCTATGGATCTGATCTATCTATATTCCAATATCATGAAATGAAAAGTTCTTGAGAAATCCAATTCATCCCTTCATATCTCTCGACTTTTTGCTTTTTGGCAAACGCAACTCTCAAGACTTGCATGTGCTTCTCCAAACAAATAAAACTCCTGTCAATTTTCAACCTTTGGGCGCGAGTCAATGACCGCCTCCCAGAAATTGCTCCTTCACATGCATCCATAGAGGTACGATGGTTGAATTGTTGGGACCGGAAGATGATGGAGGGGCAGAGCATCCAGCTGCAATATGCACTACATCCAAACATGGGCTAAATTTTGCTTATTCCGAGGATGGCTGACATGACTGGCGAGCTCCAGTTGAGCTTGCTTACTCGGGTAGAGACTGGGGGTTGCGCGAAGTCTTGTCGGAGCACAAGTGTCCTATCTGATCAAACTTTATCCGCCAAGCACAGAGATAGCACAGGCCATCTATGCTGCCCAAATTCCTCCATATTCAGCTACTATTGAAGAAGCCAGAGTTCTCATTCAGATGCGTGTAGATCATAAAATGAAACGACCTCGAGATTGACCCTCGAGGTCGAGATTAACGACAGATCCTTCCTTCTCAGAACATATGCATGACCGTACCAATGACATAACGCCAAAGGCTAGCCATTTCACCGTCGTTGCCACTTTGGGGATCTAGCAGCGTGATGGGTTGATGCTCATGTCGAGAGCAGAAATCGGAGGGTCGAAAATTTGACTTCAAGCTCAAGATCACGTGCAGTACTTCTTAGCGCGCTTTTCAATTGTAGAGACATGATTGGACAATAAGATTGGCGTGAATCGTTGCCGAGGGAAGACCGGGACATCATCGTCGTCGTCGACAACATTGAGAGGTTCTTGCCTGCACCTCACCATTGTCCTTTGTCGACGAGAGACACACTCTACTCACTCATGATGTTGGCCCAACGAGCAACCCAGCAATCGCTGCGCCGGCGTAAGCTCTCTTTCCAATTGGCACCATCCCACCTCGAGCTTGATGGCATCAGATAGCTAACATCTCCCTAGTCGCAGCCAGCAACCCCTCAATGGCCTCGCAGATGGTCTTCAAGAGTCTTGCCATCGGCTCATCAATGCAGACCCGGTAAGTTCTCCGCCCTTCGCCTCAACTCTGGGTCAATGAACATGAACTGATTCCTCTACCAGGCCCGTAGCAACACAAAAGATGACTCCAGCCGACAGCTACGAGATCCTCGTCGCACAGCGAAAGAACCGTCCTACCTCACCGCATCTCGCTATCTACAAGCCTCAATTGACTTGGATCCCATCTGGCCTGAACCGACTCACAGGCTCCGTGCTGTCCGGCGGCTTCTACATCTTTGGCGCTGCGTATCTAGTTTCTCCTCTATTTGGATGGCATTTGGATAGTGCGAGCATGGTGGCGGCATTTGGGAGTCTTCCGGTGGCGGCGAAGGTCGCGGCCAAGTTTGCGGTTGCGATGCCGTTTACATTTCATAGCTTTAATGGGCTGAGGCATTTGACGTGGGATCTGGGAAAGGCTTTTAGTAACCAGACGGTTATAAGGACGGCATATGTTATGTTGGGGGTCAGTACTACTAGTGCGTTGTGGTTGGCGCTGTTTGCGTAAGGGTGAGATGGGCAGGTGCTGAATGGGAGGGGAGATTGGGACCAGGGCATACATGGATGACTGTGTTAAGAATACAAATGATGATTGCATTGCCAATCCAGTGCCTGCTGTGACTCTTTAGTGAGTATTACGAACAAGCATAATCCGAGTTGAAGAGAGCTTGGCTAGAAGTCTAGAATAACTTTGGCCACAGATATTGATTCAACCCATCAACTTAACGTCACATTGATTCACCATTACCCCAACTTCAAAGCAAGCTGTTTTATGTTGAATATCCAGATTTTTTTTATTACAATTGTCTAGTTATCCGAATTATGATTCTCCACATCGCTATTTACCATCCAGACCTCACTTTGGCACCTCGACCCCAGGAACCTCAACCTCAAACGTAGCAAACTGCGCCATAATCTCCTTCTGCGTCTGCTGCATACCCTGTCCTCCCTTCATAGCATCCGCCAACATCCTCAAATAATCCACATAATACGCCGGCGTGAACGTATTGAAGAACTCCGCCTCCTCCTCAAACGGGTTGCTGAATGTGTGAATAGCTTTCGTAGGTACGACCACATAGTCGCCAGCTTTCGTGTCTACGATTCCTTTATCAGTCGTGAAGCGGATACGGCCTTTAGTGACCAGGAAAGTCTCGTCGTGCATGCGGTGCCAATGCAGGAGGGGACCGGGTGTCTTGCCCGGAATCGTGAGGGACATAGAGCCAATTCTATTGTCGGTGTTGCTGCCGTCTTCGAGGATGCGGACTGTGGGTCGAAATATTAGTATTTTATTTCATATTATGAATATGTTCGGACTTCAGTGGAGCAATCAGGGTGTGCGAAGGGTGTGCGAAGGATGGTGAAGTGTCTCGGGGGAATATATTGCTTCGAAGCTCGAAGCTCCATGATTCTTACTTGTGATAGGCCCCATTTTGATCACCTCCGCCTTTTCAGACTCGATGAGAACTACGTCTGGCATGGCTGCTGATGTAGAGAGAACTTAAAAGGTCGCAAGTGGCCAAGAGCTCAATACTGTAGGAGTGCTGAATATAGAGCGGAATTGAAATTGGGGAATGCCGGAGGACTGGTCTCAAAGGAATTGGGTCACAATATTCTGTGGCAATCGATCAATTATGTGACGAAGCTCTTACCGTTGCTTTGGCTGAATCTTACATGCTGAATGTCAGAGCTGAGGGCTCGCATCGCATGGCCACATGCGGAAGGCGGGGTCAACGAGTGGAACCCCGTGCCCCGCACTTGGAAGGACATTGTACCACCATTTTGCACCTGGATCGTTGGCACGCTCGCTCTTGCACTGCACTTTTAGCGTAGAACAATGCGTTCTGTTCTCAAAAATTCTCAACGAGGTATGTTTACCGCATTTCTGTTAAAATGACACGCCTTTGTTGACGATTACTTGGTAGGATCTCGTCAAATTCCAGGCATGCTTGATTCTTTACATACACCTCCCAACCCTTGCTCTAAATTCCTAATCCGCCATACCATAAGCGGACTCAAACTCCGCGAGTAAGATGCTCATTCGTCCTCAAGTTTTTCAATCTCTATAGGGAGCTTCTTCCTAATGCAAAAAAGCTTTCCCATGCACCAGATGCTCCAAGCCAATCACTCACAGGCCTTTGAGTGTTCCGATGTTGAAAGTATCAAGATTGAAGAGCAGCATTCTTCGCAGCACGCTCTCCTGGATTTATTTGTAGAGCGGACCCCTGGTCAAGTTGTAACATGCCGAATCCAATGAACCCATTCGGATCACCAGCGGTTACGCCATAATTTGTGACCTCAGCGTCGCCTCTCTGTTTGTGTGTATCATAGGCGACATTCATCACACTCCAGGTTACTTCATCAGGCTGCGAGTCATCCCAAATAGATCCTCCCCACCACCAGTTGTAAATTCGCTCCTCTTTAGTTCCTTGTGCTAGCTCCTTGGTTACTATAACACTGTGTTGAAGCTAGATAATTGCTATTAGTTTGATTTCTTGACGCTGGTCCTTCGAAACAGATAGCAAGGAGTTAGTCACAAAATTTGAAGAACTTTTCTGGTATGTGAATAGAACAAGATAGAAGCAGTTACAAGTAACTGCTAAAATATAATATTGGTACTATCTTAGGCGGTCTTCGAAAAGATGTAGAGTTGAGGAATATGTGTGCGGAACAAGAAGGAGTGAAGAGCTCGGAGTCTGCAAAAGCCCCAACGTCTTGAAGCACAGTCATTCAAGGCTAAAAGTTCAGCGGAACGAAGTGAACCATGGCCACTTATCGAACAATGTTCATTTCGAACTTGCTCGAATGCATACTCGATGAAAACTCCTTGGAGCTCCTTGGAGAAGTGCCTAACCAGTAGCTAGTCTTCGCGAGTGGTTTCTCGTTATGGCAAAAAGAAGAGTTCCAGCAACGAATAGTGTATCACCCAAGATGACATGCTCAATGCTATTCACCGACCATACAGCTCGGTGGTACATAAAATGACCCCGTTATACCTATAACCAACAAAGTAATGCTTGAAATTTCTATCCTGCAGATAACTATCGAGTGGTAAAGACGAAGAAAACAGGTACCAAGTCGGAATGGATTGCATTTGTAATATCTGTGGTAAGATATGGAACCAAATAAGCCTTCTGCCCTCACCAATTAATCGGCTTTTACCTTTCCCAGGAAGTGAGTACTTCGTCATCCATCCTCCTTTATTCCTACTTTATGCTCAGTCCTTGAGCTGGGAAACTTTCACCAAACCCTCGTCTTCCGTGGCGTCTAAAGAAGCACCACCCTCCCGCTGCACCATTACCATATTCTGGTCTTCAATCTTGTCTCGTTCCTCTTGATTAACAACTAGACTCAACGAGAAGGGCAACTTTCTCTTAGCCTTTGCCTTCTCGATCATTGAATCTCCTTCTGGATTGTTCACTATTACCAGTCGTGGCAGGCCAAAGAAATTCTGAGCGTGCCACAGCGACTGCCCACTCGCATCCTTCCCTTCCACAGTATCGCTCGCAGTCCACGTCTGCCTGCAATCCGTCAGGCTCGGGTTGAATCCATTACAAATAGCGCTCGGTGTGTGCAAGACATCTTCGAGAACCAATGTGTATGGTGTTGAATCATTCCGCTCAACCAAGATTTCAATTGTTCCAATGCCAATCACTCGAGTCAATCCAATTTTGGCCTTAATCCGATGGTATTCCTTGAATGAAGATCGATTCTTGGCGTAGTGATAGTCGCCCCCAACCACGATCCAATCCCAGCAGCGCCGACGTCGATGAGGAGGAGAATTTGATTTTCCTTCCAACTTCTTCTGCTTCTGTTGCTTGCGATGCTCCTTCAGATCTCTGAAATATTCGCCAATCTCTCCCATACTGCTAGTATATTAAACCTAAGCCTTGATCATGCTTATTGTACAGTACCAAGCAAGGAACCAGGTTTTGAGGCTGGTGAGGTTTGAACGAGGAGCAATCGATCTTGTATGAAACATTCAGCCTAAAAAATAAATAAAGTCAGTGCTGTCAATATGTTATTTAATGTCGCTGAAAGGGCGCCAGCGATTCGAGGTGACATGCAGAGGTTCGCTGGGATGCAGCTTGAGCTTCCTTAAGTGGGGTGCAGTAGTGCAAATGCAGGGTAGTCATTGAGCTTGCCTATCTTTCAAAGAATGAGTTTCTCCTTGCTCACCACGAGATATGAGTCGAATATTCGAACTTAAATACCTCAGGAAATGTCGTAATTGTATCACCGACGTTGATACTTCAGCAGATCCGCTTTGGCCTCGTAATCTGAAATGGGCCAAGGCAAGGGTCTTCGGAAGAGACCGACCTGACTAATCAGCCCCTATTTTTTCACCAGCTTGATCTTCGTTGGAGACATCCCCATATCCATTCTGTACAGCCTCTTCATAGTGACCCAAATGGGTCGTCCGATCTTGTTAAGAAGCATCCAGCAGGTAGACCTGATCCCGGACACTCTTTCGCCACGAACACGGTGTCATTCGAGAGATCTTCAACCTGTATAGCTTTATTATATTAATTCAGATCAAGTTCTTACTTTTTGGTATTCTTATTTCCACGCAATTTTTGCGAGGAATACAGTTTGCACAAAAGGCAGTTGCCTCAATATCTAGCCTTTCATGGTCGATTGATTCTCGGGTCCTCCCGTCGCGAGTGCAGACTTTGCGATCAAGGCACAAGTTGCTTTGTATCTGACCAGACGAGGTAGTCAATTGTTTGAGATTATTCAGAAAGAAGAAAATTGTATTCTCATGAATCTGGACCAGGGTTTCTGGCCTACAAGATGAACATGAGTTTGCTTTCATCAAGATCTGAGAAACTGTTCCAGCAATTCTTTAGTCTGGTGAGCTAGCTGTACGATGGAGGGAGGACCCCAAATTTACCACAACCGTGGTTGTTTATCCAAGATTCTGGTACTGCGCGGAACAGCCGCACCTTGTGAGGGGCGGTTTAGCTTTAAGCTTTCAGCGCTAATATTTGCATCCTAACTGCCCTCTGCTCTTGCCTCATAAATTTTTGCTCCTGCGTCCACTTTCTTTTCAGTTCGTATCATTCAAAGCAAACTTCTCATATTGATTTTTAACCACGAGGTACGACTCAAACACCCTCCAAACAACCTTACTCTGCAACCGATACGACAGTCACAAAAACTTCGATTCTTCGATGACAACAACTGCTATTGATATGATGCACACACCTATACTTCGAATCGTAATCCTAGGTAGTGGAGGTAGGGAGCATTCGCTGGCACTGAAGCTATCAAAGGATCCAATAGTCGAAAAGATCGTTGTTGTTCCTGGGAATGCCGGCATCAGAGGGCCTAAGGTGACCAGCACGCTTAACCCAGGATTATTGAAACCCGAAGACAATTTCAAAGAACTTCTCGGGTGGGCTAAGGATATGTGTATCAATCTAGCTATCCCAGGAGATCAGAAATACGTTGTAAGTGGGTTGGGTGAACTTTTTATCAAGGGTAAGCAGGACTTCACATGTGCTTCCATCCAGCTGACTTTTCACTAGCTGGCATTCCTTGGTTCGGTCCTTCGAAAGAAGCAGCAATCATTACAAGATGCCCTATAGAGGCGAACGTGTTTATGCGACAATACAGCATCCCAACAGTCGAGTGTGGAATATACACCGATTACGAATCATTAAAGCTTCTCTTGAATGCCATGCCAGAAAATTTGAAATATGAAAAGCCCGATGGACCAATCGAGACCCCACTCGGCCCTATGGTAAATATCGTAGGCTCACCAAGGACAGCACTCATCATGAAAGCAATGTGGAAAAAATCAGGCTCGGACGAATGGTCTTTCTTGGATGTGTGTGTCCCTACTACCAGGAGAGCAGCCCTCGAATTTGCCAAATCCATTCTGGATGAGGAAGGCACCTGCCTCATGATTGAGCAGAACCTTCGAGGGGTTCGGGTCAATATGGCCACTATCAACGATGGGCTGAGCTTCTACTCCTTCCCACCTGCCGCCATCTTCAATGAACACCCAGAGTTGGGAAGTGCCGAAGATCAAGGCTGTGTCGCCCCGATCCAACACTTCAATCGTGAAGTTCTGAACGAGATTGACCTAAAGGTTATAAAGCCGACTCTCGATGGTCTGAGAGAAAGCAGTAGGTTTTTGAGCACGGTCAGGAAGCCCCGTATTTGCTAACGAGATCTCAGATATGCCATATCTCGGCGTTTTGTCGACAAATATTGTACTTACAATGGATGGGCCTAAAGTACTGGGCTACGAGGCCCATTTCAATAGCGCTGCGGCTCAAGCCTTACTCCCGCTTCTTGGTCGAGAGACCAGCTTAGCCAGTGTAATCCAAGCTTGCATTCATCATCGTTTGGAGGGTGTAGCCTGCAATTGGGAGGACAAAATATCTGTTATGGTGATTGTCTCCGCTACCTCGAGGGGGGCAACAATAAAGATCCCGAAACCATTAAGTAGGTTACATCCTGTCTGCTCAGTAAGGATCTCTGCTGACCTAGTATCTAGGAAAAGGAAATCGTGTATATTATGAGGAGGGTATCAAAGGCATCACTAAGCCAAAACACTCAACCAAGATTATGGGCTTACAGACTTCACCTAGCCCGGTGATGGGAGTCTGTACGTTTGCTGATACCCTGGAAGAAGCACGTAATGGTGTCTACGAGCTAGTTAAGCAGATAGAGTTCGACGGAAAACTCTGTGATCGAAACATTGGAAAATTGGTAAGCAGGATGAATAGCAGAGTTTAGGAAGAGAGTTAACTTTCTGTTTAGGGAACTAGGTAGACTATGCACAAAATTCTGTGACTCGATATGCAAGAAATCAGATCATCAAGGTCAAAAAGACGGCACCCAGGATAACAGCGGCACCTGCTGTACCAATCAATCCAGAGCTCTTACCAGACGCGGCACTTGGTGTAGAGCTGGAATTAGCAGCTGTGGTGGTTCTCGAAGCTTCGACGACAGCAACAGCAATGTTGGAAGAGTTGGCACAGGAACTCCCGGAGAGGGTGGTAGCAGTAGTACTAAAGGTGATATCTGCACACTGGGATCGATATTAGCACAACCGAATCGCCCACGGAGTTCTTGTCCAGCATTTCGAACAGATGGAGCCGCTGATAAAGAATAAAGAAATAAGGATTTCTCTCATGAAGGCACCATGGGGTTACGATTACTTACGTTGTAAAGAGCGCTTCCCGACTGCCCAACTGTAACAACTTGGATGCTAGCATTTTGCCCATCCGAGACCGTAACGCCAGCAGGGAGAACGATTTTCGGCATACAAAGCGTGCCATTTCCCGTCTCGTTGAGAAGCTGTTGAGTCAAAGTGATGTTGAAAGTAGGGTTATCGGTTCCGAGACCCAAATTGACGAAATAATAAGTCCATTGATGATGGAGATCGAGGTTCAGAGATCCTCCCGTCAAGGGCCAGATTGTGCGATTTGTCGAGGAAGTTTGGTTTACATTTGCACCTGGAAACGTCAGAACTGCATAATTGAGAAGCAGTACAAACAGTTCCTTACATGGATAGATATATTGTGAAGCTCCTGCGGCAAACGAATCCCCTCGCATCTCCGGATACTCTATCGTGAAATGTGCGTAGGCAAAGGAAGCCAGCACAGATGCAGATGCTAGAATACGGGAAAACATTATGAAGAGCTCTGATCTTTTCTGGGTATTTTTTTTTCGAAAGACTTAGATGTGCATATTTCTTGAGTGCTTGAAAGCCGGGTCTTTCTCTAACTTTATACCTTTCAATCCCGCAGCTGAGTCAATCCTTCTTTTACCCCAGGACCCTCATCCCACTCTCAATGTTCTGGCTGAGACCTCGCAGCATTATTTGATCCGTATGGACTGTAGTACCTATATGACAATTTTAGCCTCTACTGTTTGTCCAATACTTAGAGCCCCTCCTGAAAACTACCCCCGTGCAACAACTCACAGAACACAGCATTGCCCTATCATATTTCAGCAGACTTGAAACTAGAAGCCCTAAAAACACGGCTGGAGAAACCTGCTCAAGAAGTTTGATGTGCCAATGCTACGAGGCTGCAGGGACATCTTGGCAGCTCCGACTTTGGAAAGAAAGTACATCTTGGCAGTCAGAAGCGACTCAAAAATTTGCTCATATTCTCGCATCAACTTGCTCAAACGTCAAGGATGAGAAACCCCCACGAAAGAACAGACCGATGCTGGAAGATTTCTATCGAGCAAAAAGAAGGAGTAATTGAAGTCGTCTTGTCTGGCCACAAGCTTCTGATAAAGCAGAACTCCGTACGGGACTAACCTTCTGGGGAGAAGGTTAGTCCAAATAAGATTATAGTTTTTAGAAACTTTGTCTCTTAACGTAAGGAATGTTTATACGGAGAGGAATTTCTGGACCCAACTCCTCCTGGAAGCCAGAACATGTGGAGCTCCATGCCTATCCCTTGGCAGGCTCTAGCTTTCGTAAATGCGCTTCGATGCACAGCGGGCGGACCCAAGACTGCAACTTGACGACTCCATGAGATGCTCCAGTAGGTCGGAAATCATCTGGACTTTCAGATACTGAGGAGTAAAGACTTTTCGTTCAAAGATGTTGGTGATGCACCAGATGAGGTCGAAGTGGTTACATAAGCATGACGTTAAGTTACAGGTGAAGCTTCCCCTGTTCGCAGGTTTCACTTTACTTTCCTTCGAATTCACCCCAATTTCTCTTGTACACATCCGTGTACCCAACGCAAAACCATGACGACCAAAGCTCCTTTCAATTGGAAGCTCATCTATCCAAATCCACGCACAAAACATGGATCCATATCCAAGCGCTCCCCCGCCATACCGTGAAGATGATCCCAAGCTCCAGCAGCACAATGCAAACTCCGGTCAGTTCCGGATAGCTCGCAAGCCAGTCTCTATACCGATTTCTCGCGCAAATCCTACAAGGGATGAATATGGATATTCAGAGCCATCGGTTGGGGTATCGAAGCCGCAAGAGATCAAGAGAGAGTTGCACGAAGTAGGACCCAATCTTCCTCCTCGGCCAGAGCTGTCTTTGGATACCACCGTGCCGGCAAATATCACAAACTCCGAGCTCTATCTCAGCCCTCTTCAGACGCGTACATCGACAACTGTCTCATCAGTATCTACACCGGGGACCTCACTGTCGACGACTAGCTCAATACTTACCCCCACCCCTTCATCCGCCTCCTCGCAATCCTCGACCTCTGCATACGTTCAGAAAGCATACAAGGAAGCGCGTCACTTCGCTGGTGGTTTGATATCACATCCTTATGAACACACAAAACACTATAGCATACTTCGGCATTCACACGGATTGGTTTTCTACCAAGGAAGCAGCACAACGCTTGCTGTCTCCATCTTCGCCGATGCACCGCTCCCAGATGACCGCACAATCTGGTTACAAAGCAAGGGATGGACTGGCAAAACAGGAATGCGAGCGAAAGCCTTCGTGGGACGCAATGGTAATTGGTTGAATGTCACACCCTCCGCGGAGGTCAGGCCCGAGCAATTGAAACCAGACGATGAGAGAGCATGGCAACGAGATATTGCCAAGTTCCGGAAGAAAGCGGATCGGCATGTGAGAGATCACATAATTCGAGAAACAGTCTTGGCCCGGATTCCAGCAGAAGCTGGCGACGGCTATTTCCAGTTAGTCCTGTGCCTTGGCGACAAGAAAAAGGTGCTATGCCCGAGCCCTGTATTCAGGATTCTATCAACATCTGCCAGTCCGCATTCTATCAAAGGAGCGAGTCTGACGACACTTCCTCTAGAGTTGGGGGCTATGGTCCTGGGTACATACGCACGAAACACGGTTGGAAACGTCGTTTCACCTGTCACTTCTATCGTGCAGAGTCAAGCCCAGCGATATATGCCATCTTGGACGGCCCAAGAGGCAGTTTCGGTAACATACAGAATTAGTGGGGCCTCTAAGAGGATTGATTCAACAATTAGCGGTGCTGAGAATCAGTACGATCAAGTCAGGGACAGATCTTTTGCTATGGTTGGCGGAGAAGAGATCTCGCTGGACCAAGGCCCCGGCATGCCGTACCCCATACATTTCATTGGTCGGTGCGACTCTCAAAGCAACGAGAGCGCCGAGTTCACTCTCCCAAAGATCAGAGTCACGAGGGTATCTGATGACACGTATCACAAGTTGCACGGATACTATTTCGGGTGGGCTAGGGTTGTTCAGAGGGAGAAGTCATCAGACGAAGATATCTGGCACCAAGCTATGATATCTTCTTTGACTCTAGATACTTCACAACTTGCTCGAGCCAGTATTGCAGAAGCAAGCAAGAGATTTATCTCGGTCAGTCTTATCTGTGACTACGAAAGTACGGCCCAGGACGGAGCATCTATCGAGGTTCAAATCATGGGCTTCCTTCGTCCAGATGAACCATCCCAACGTGCCATACTGTATAAAGGCCTACAGGCAGGCGATGAAGCAGCATTAGAGGCAGCAATGCTTTCGGAAGTGAACGATATCTCCATGACTCAGTCCATTCTAGATCATCCAGCATGGACCCTCGAAGCACTTCGAGAGAGAAATAAACAGCAACGGCCAGGCGGATTGGAGAGAGTCAAGACTGGGTATGCCAACACGAGAATTGCAGCACAGAGACATATAGACCGAGTGCCATTGCATAAGCTTGGTGTGAGAATGCCGATTGATCAAATGCGAGATGAGGCTATTCTCACCAATGGATTTTATGTAATACGGTGACTTCTGCCGTCACAAGGTTTGCAATTTATGAAATCAATTGATCTATTTTCCACCCTGCAAGGTTATATACCATATTGAAACATATCTCAATCGCATACCTCCCATTCTACTACATGGTGCTCCTAATCACGACCTAATCGCCTTCCACAACTCATTTGGGGCCTGGACAAGAACGAAATGGTTATGCTCCCCTTCCACCCAACATAACTTCGTCTTCTCCACTTGCATCTCTCCTTCCAACTTCGTCAACTCACCGACAAGGACAGCTGGCCCTTCAAGGCAGTCAGGCACGGTATGTTTCGTCGTCAGAACTTTAATCTCCTCCACACCAGGCGCCTCAAGCATCGCCTTCAATGCAATCCTCGACCATTCCCACCCCGCCTCGGATTCCTGTGTCTTCGCCTTGACATAAATACCCAGTGGAGCAGGATCCATGATCGGCCTTATAAATCCCATGAATGCCTCATCATCCGCCAAAGAACTTCGCGGCTGGAACGCCACGTCCATAGTCGGCACGCCCTTGGCTACATTCTTCAAAATCTCATTCGAATAATCATAAATCCCCGTGACTTGTCTGATAGCGGCAACAAACATCTCTCCAGGACTTAATTTGTCGAACACAGCTCGAAATGCCAAGGTAGCCGCTGATGCAGGGATCCCGAATCCAAGAGTTGATGGTCCCTCGAAAATGATGATCTCGTTGATTTGTGTAGTTAGAACTTTGGAGTGGGAAGAAGGGAGCTTGGAGATGGCGACGAGATTGTAGGCTGAGAGGAGGGAGCAGACGCCGATTGACCATGTGAGAAGCTTTATTTTTGAAGCAGGGTGAGAGAGTAAGGAGAGTCGATCAACGAAGCCGGCGATGACCAATGCTAGGTCCTGGCCGATGAGAGCGCGGAGTTCTTCTTCAGAGGCATTTGGGTTGCTGAAGGGGGAGGAGCCGTTATAGCCTCTTGTGCTGTGGGCGAGAACGCGAGTGTTTGGAGGAACGGAGTCTAGCATTTGTTTCCATATTCCTAGGTGCTGGGGTTAGTGGATCTCATAAAATAGTGATGGACTACGCTTACGGTGATTGAAGAGAGCTCCGTGGACGAAGATGTACGTTGTGTAAGGCTGATCCGGAGTTGGAAGGCCAGAATCATAATATGCGAACTTCGAATCTGGTGATACCTCCAAAGTCGACTCGATGAAGGAGGGCATGTTTTTAAGATTAATCTTATCGAGACACCGGAACAAGTCTTTCTGATAGATTTTGAGCCTTCGAGAGCAATGGTTGAAGTTGATCGGGATAGGACAATGTTTACCTCCGCTCCCGAAACATCTCTTGAATCTTACTGGCAGGGGATATAAGCTTACTTTTGATTGGATCCACCGTGAAAGCCTGCATCAAATCTGAGCTCGCGCAATAGGAAGGTCCTAGCATGAAACTGAAACGAAACAAACGAGATGTTGGTGATCGTTCGGAGAGATTTGAGGGTGTTGGAAAACACTTCAGCCGCCGATGCACCGTCCCCCTCGACAACAACTTGATACGGTATCAAAACGTGAGGAATGATACTAATATTTGACGGCAATATGTTCGTTAGCAAGTATCAAACAATTCCCCTTCCTTTGTTGGACTTGTCTGGGGACTTCATCTGTAGTTAATTGATGTGCCCAGCCAGCGCTCATGGACCTAGTGCACTTGCACAGTTCCCATTTCTTGACTTGAGCCAAAGAAAATGCAAATTTGCTCAAGTCACCTACTCAGCAACCTTAGCACAGGACCGTTATATATCAAAAATTACGGTGCATTACGAAGAATACGATCATTATAGCCGGCGTCCATCCCGCGCTCTCAAAACTCCCCCCTGAATTCCCGTGCCATGCGGGGAATTATACCCGAGATCTGAGGCCTCGCTCTCTCGCTACCGAGTCTCTCTTCGGGATGATTCAGGGGCAACGTGCACACTACTAAAACAATTCCCCGGCCGGATGCAGGTCAGCTCATCCCAGCTGCTGACGTCCCAAGTGTCAAGTGTGTCGGCCCCTGACGAACGCGAGGAGGAGAGGGAGATACGCGAGCTCCTGCGACGATAAGACCTTGAGACGCTGCTATTGTTAAACATTGGACGTTAACTCGTCCAATTGGACCCTTGAAGTCGGGTCGGTGCTGGCACTGCAAAGACGGCAATGTTAGGGGATTGATAGAGGCCATGGAGAGAAGAGGCGGCATGGCTGTTGTTGTTGGAAGCACGGCAAGTCACGGCAAAGAGCTGGTGGAGGCAGCCCGCAGAATAATCATCGGCCTCAAAATCGGAACAAAGCCGATGATTTTCTCTTTTAGCTTTTCTTTGTGAATTGGCTGTCGCTAAATTGAATAGGTCGGTCTCTTCTGAGTCTTCTGAATGCGCTTTCCTCCTTTGAACTGGAATCACGGGGAGAGCAAAGACTCGAGGCAAGACCAAACACCGCGATGACGAGTGACTCTAGCAAAAATCTCATCGACCATGAACCTTCGAGACCGCCATCGCCAACATCATCTGCATGGACTAACGACGAGATGCAACCACCACTGGTCCATGTAGAGAAGGGGCCAGCATCTTCACCTCAGGAATTCTCCCTGCGAGGCGTAATTCCAGTTGATATCCGCATCAACGACCTCACAGTTGCGTTGCCGGTCAAGCAACCGAAGCAAAGAAATAAGACTCCCGCCTACTTCGAAGATTTCTTCAACCCCCAGGCATTGCAAGAGGACCCAGAACCGGCTGTTGTGCTTCCTTCGAAGAAGATTCTTCATGGCATACACGCGCATCTCGCGAGTGGAACCTTGACAGCAATACTAGGTGCAAGTGGAAGTGGAAAGACGTCATTGCTCAATTCCATGTCCCACAGATTCAGTTCTAAGCAGCTTCAGACAAGCGGTGCCATCCTCTACAACAGAGGCGATAAGTTGAGCAGCGTTCGAAGCACTTATGTTATGCAGCATGATGTTCTTCTTCCTACCTTAACCGTTCGAGAGACACTTCAATACGCAGCAGAGCTACGGCTGCCCGCATCAACTTCGGCAGAGGAACGACACGCAATCGTTGAAGAAGTGCTTCTGGAACTTGGCCTGAAAGAATGCGCTGATACACGGATCGGCAACAGCGAGCACAAGGGCTGCTCTGGTGGAGAGAAGAGACGAACTAGCTTGGCTGTACAGCTTCTTGCCAACCCTAGTGTTCTCTTCCTAGATGAAGTTACGACGGGCCTTGATGCAACTACTGCTCTTCAGCTCGTTGCAACCTTGAAGCAGCTGGCGAGGCAAGGACGAACTATTGTGGTTACACTACATCAACCGAGATCTCAGATGTGGGACTTATTTGACAATATTCTACTCCTTTCAGGAGGCTCACTCGTCTATGGCGGTCCTCAAGAGTCTTGCATCCCGTACTTTTCAGACTTGGGATACCCATTGCCAGCATTTGTCAACCCGAACGAACATATCATCGATCTTGCAGCAATCGACACTCGATCATCAGATGCCGAGACTGCATCGCAAGTGCGCGTCAAGTTACTGAAAGAAGCATGGAAGAGACAATACCAACCCACAGACAATGAGAAGAGCACTGCGCATGTGGCAACTCGTGCTGATGCTCCACGGCCCTCTCGTTCTTCGTTTCAGCACCAAGTCCGAGTACAGACTTCAAGAACGATCAAGACGGCATGGCGAGATCCGTTTGGTATTTCTGGTAGCTTGTCCGAGGCACTCTTGCTTGGTCTGATCACTGGCTGGGTATTCCTTAACATCGATGAGAGCCTCACTGGAATCCGAAGTCGAATAGGAGCCCTATACACCGCGGCTGTTCAGCAAGGATTCTTGATCTTAATATTCGAAATCTACCGTCTTGCACAAGAGATCCCAGTATTTGATCAAGAGCACATTGAAGGCGTGGTCAGCGTATCTTCTTTCCTCCTTAGTCGTCGATTGGCTCGCCTGTTAATCGAGGATATCCCAGTTCCTCTGATATTCTCCGTCATCTTCTACTTCATGGCTGGTTTTCGACACTTTGCAAGCCAGTTCTTTATCTTCTTCGTTTTGACACTGCTCAGTCATTATCTGGCTGTTACGCTTGCGATGTTCTGTATCGCTGTCTCTCGGAATTTCGCAGGCGCGTCTATGATTGCCAATCTAATGTTCACAGTCCAAACGCTTTGCAGTAAGTCTTTTTGAGATGGGCTAAATGCTTCTGCTGACATGTTTGAATAGGTGGGTTTTTCGTTCAGTCCAACCAGATTCCCGTTTATCTTCGCTGGCTGAAGGTAAGCAATAATTTAGCTGCTTTCTGTTATGATTAGCTGACCCAGCCCAGTATGTCGCATACGTCTGGTATGCTAATGGAGCATTCTGTGCCAACGAATTTATCAGTCACACATCGAATCCCACAGGCCAGCTCTATGCTTGTCCATATCCTGGTGGCTCTTCGAATCCAGAATGCAAGCCTTATACAGGAGTATTCATCATGCAGTCACTTGGTTTTCCGTACACCTGGACCTATCAGCCCTTCTTTGTTCTCGTGTCATTCGCGTTGGCATTTTATGGCGGTGCTGCTTTACTCTTTACATATCGAGAGGTTGAGAGCGGGGTGGTTCGTACACAAAAACTCCAACCAGAGGTGGCAAAGCGTGGCGACCAGGTCTTGATCCAAGCTGCAGGAAATGCTAGAGCTATTGAGATCATCCTCGACAAATACGGCCTCAGAATTCTGAAGCGAATGATACTTGGAAGGAAACCTGTGATAAAGACTCTTCTTACTCCCATCACCACCAAGTTTGAGGCAGGAAAGCTCAACGTTATCATTGGGCCTTCGGGAAGCGGCAAAACATCTCTTCTAAACTCCTTGGCAAATCGGACGCGCGACACCATTGGAATACTTTACAAAAAGTCAGGTGCTATGTTATACAATGGTGCTGCTCCATCTGAGGACGTGGTTCGCTCGGTATCGTCATACGTCTGCCAGGATGATGATGCGTTACTACCTACGCTTACAGTTCGAGAGACTCTTCGCTTTGCGGCCTGTTTGCGGCTTCCTACATGGATGTCTAAGAGGGACAAAATCCAACGAGCGGAAACAGTCTTGCAGCAGCTTGGACTAAAGGATTGTGCCGATACTCTAGTTGGTAGCCACTTAATCAAGGGTATTAGTGGTGGAGAGAAGAGGCGAGTCAGCATTGCAACTCAAATTTTGACGGATCCTAGGATCTTACTTTTAGACGAACCAACTTCAGGATTGGACTCGTTCACCGCATCCTCAATCATTGATATGCTTGCAAGCTTGGCCAAGGAGGGAAGAACGATCGTCTTCACTATCCACCAGCCAGGCTCCAATCTATTCCACCACTTTGACAATATTCTCCTACTGGCTCGCGGTGGCTTCCCCATCTTCTCTGGCAAAGGCGTTGATATGTTGCCTTACTTCTCAAATATCGGCTTCCAATGTTCCGAGAACACAAACCCCACTGATTTTGCGCTCGATCTGATTACTGTCAATCTCCAAGCGTCCGATAAAGAAGCGATCAGCAGAGAGAAAGTCGAGGGACTGATCGCCGAATGGCAACAAAGAGGAACTTCCACTGCACCCGCAGTCTCGTCCTCCGATATCTCAACGCCAGCAGAACTTGGAAGTTTCAAGCGTGCAATGACTCCCTTCTGGGTGGCTTTCCCATTGCTCATCAAACGTAGCTTGCTCAACTTTCGCCGTGATGGTACTGTGGCAACGGCACGGATCTCTCAGGTTTTGGGCTACGGAGTGATAGTCTCGTTATTCTTCGCGCCACTTAAGAAGGATTATGACAGCATCCAGTCCCGCTTCGGCTTCATCCAGGAGCTTGTTGGTGAGTTTCATGTCTAAGCGTCTGGAGATATTCGTTAATACTTCCAGCAATCTATTTCGTCGGCATGCTTCAAAACATCGCTGTCTATCCTGTCGAGAAGAAGGTTTATGAATCATTGCTCTGTGATGCCATTTACTAAATTTTATAGATCTTCTATAATGAATATGAAGATCGTTCGTACCCACTGCCGGCCTTCTTCCTCTCGTACACGCTTCTGGAAATCCCATTCGAGATCCTGACATCACTCCTCTTCTCCGTCTTTGGCACCTTTGCCGTCGGCTTCCCTCGCACTGGTTCTCTCTACTTCACAATGGCTTTCAACATCTTCTGCGTTGTTTCTTGCGGCGAATCTGTGGGTATAATGTTTAACACTCTCTTCGACCACACCGGCTTCGCCATCAACATCACCAGCATACTAATTTCGGTCGCTGTACTCATGGCTGGAGTTTACAGTCTGAATTTGCCAACATTCTTGCAGGCATTTAATCATCTAAGCCCGGTCAAATGGGCTGTCGGAAACCTAGCTCCGTATAGCATGCATGGATTGACGTTCAGCTGTTCTGTGAGCCAGCAAGGCCCAACTGGGCTTTGTCCAATCACGACGGGAGAGCAGGCTTTGCAGTTATATAACCTCAACCATGATCCGAAGATGTATCTTGTGGCATTGGGCGCTTGCACGATCGGATATCGATTGGTCAGCTTTCTGCTTTTATGGGCAGTGAAGAGATAGTAGATTAATAGCGAAGACCGAGAGGGATCTGGCGCCGACGATAAATACCTTGGCCTTTCATGTATAGTATGTTCCCTGATCGTGGCAATTGCATGGCAATCGCTGCCGAAGGACCAAGAGCTTTTACTTAATTACTTGAGCAATAATGGCATAATCAAATGGTAATGTTCATAGCCTGCGTCTCCGAAATAAAGGTGCGCGTGAAGAATGCCAGGACACACACAGCCTTGTGAAAGGTTGCAGTTCAGCTGGCTCCGCTAAACCAGCCACTAGAAACTTAGCCCGCTTGGCAGGGGACCCAGCCCACAATGGCCCCGCTTTCCAGCTGCAGCTCTTATCTCCAAATCTCCAGGCTCTCCGATTTGTCTCACTCTCACCGCCACCACCAACCACCTCGCTGGAAAAAGCAAGCTGCAGCTGCTTCGCTGGCCCAGACCCCTCGCTTTTCCTGTGTCGCATTCCTCACTCTCTCCATCTCTATGTACCTTCCTGTCCTTCTTCAATTGAATTGAAGCTTTCTCATGTCAATTGACACTTCACTGAGAGGATAACAGCACTCAATCATAGCTCACCAGATGGCAGGCTACCCCACTCCACCGCCAACCTCCTCCCCTCCATCCAAGAAAGACACCGCCTACCGACCCATCGAGCGCAAAGTTCCAGCTCAAGATAGCTACTTCGAAGACTCGTACAGCAAGCCAGGCGAACCCAAGCTCCCTGCGCAAGACTCATATTATCAGAAATCATATGGCAAGCCAGTAGAACCCAAGCCCCCAGCGCAAGGATCGCACTTCCAAGAGCCATACAGTCAACCTACTGGACAAAAGCTCCCAGCTCAAGATTCTTACTATCAGGATTCGTACAGCCATCCTGCAGAACCGAAGCTCTCAGCGCAAGATACATACTTCAATCAATCCTATTCCACACCCGCCAGCCCAAACCATTGGGATCCCTCCTCCAAGCCCGTTCCTACAAACAACATAAACGCCGCCTCGACCGTGCATTTCGACACCCTTCCTCCCCGTCGAAAATCCTCCCCCATCCAAGCCTACGGACCACACACAAAGCCCTACAGTGGTTCATACGATCCTTTCCCCCGGCCCTCCTCGACAGGCGTCTCGCCCAACACCTCCCCAACCAAGCCATTCCCACCTCGCAAGTCCTCTCGTACACCTCCTCGACCTCTGTACTCCTCTCCGCTGAACCCAGTCTCATCACCGTACAATGCCTCTCGCCCACAACCCCGACCGGGTCTCTTGAGACGAATGGCAATGAAATTAGAGCAATGGATCCGGTCTTTCATGAAGTGGTCGTCTACTAACCCGATCAAGGCGGGATTATTGACGTTTATACCTGTTCTTGCGGTGGCAGGGGTTGTGAAAGCTGCGAAGGGCATTGGGAAGCTGTTTGGTGGGGCGGCGGGAGGGGCGGGTAAGGCGGCGGGATTGAAAGCAGCGGAGAAGCAGGCGAAGAAGGAGTGGGGGTATGGACTTGATGAGTTCGTGGGCTTTGCGGGAGCGAAGACAATGCATCCGATGGGTGGGCTGTTGAAGACGGTGCAGATGCTAGTGTAAGTGATATTCTCTCTTACTCTTTTTTAGCTGCCCCACCTGCATGGTGTGGGTGGAACAGAGAAAGCGCCGGGGAAAAACACCTGCTAACACGTAAGTATCAGAAACCATTACTGCAAACTTACACCATCTTCCGTCCCTCGATTAGCAAGTATCCTCCTCGAACTCTACTTTCTCGACGTAGGGAAGGCAAAAGTGTAGGTATCATTGCTCTACATATATAAATACTGTACAATCCAATATATGTATACGTAATTCATCAACCGCCTGGTATACCCAACCTTGTGTATCTCGCAACAAGTTTCTCTATCTGCTTAAGCATGTCTTGCATACGGTATGGTTTTGTCGTTACGTCGTCCTGTTGCTTGTTAGCACCTTCAACTATTTCACTTGCCAGCAACACAGATTGGGAAAAGGACTCACCATCCCAGCATTCATCGACATCATAATCTGGTCCTTCCTCGCATTAGCCGTAACTGCAATGACTGGAACATGCCCTCTAATCAATCCTATGCGCTGCAATTCTCTAATCCTCTTAACACATGTAATCCCATCCATAACCGGCATCTCCAAATCCATCAACACAACACTCAAACTTTCCGCGCCCTCCCAAAACTCCGAGCTTTTAATAAACTCCAACGCCTCTTCTCCATGATTGGCAACACTAACCACATGTCCCGATTTCCGCAGTTGTTTGCTAACGACCTTCTGGTTCACGAGATTATCCTCCACGACGAGGATATGCAACATTTTTGGTGGATGGAGTGCAGGTGACAAAGGACGCACACTCTCGAGCTGGATGTTCGGCATCTTCATCCCGTTCTGCAGCGCCGAAATCTCCACCGCACACGCTTCTCTCAGTGCGTCCTCCCGCACAAGCAACTGCAGGTCTGTCTTCTCCTGGATCTCCTTTGGTCGATTGGTTCGTCGTGTCTTGACGTAGAACTGGAAGATACTACCTTTCCCGGCCTGAGAAGCGACGCCGATTTCACCACCCTGCATCTCGACCAGTTGTCGGCTGATGAAGAGTCCCAGTCCTGAGCCACCGTAGGTTTTATGAGTCTTCGGACTTGCTTGAGCAAACAAGTGGAACAGATTCTTTATCTCGCCTTCGTCGAGTCCACGTCCAGTGTCGGTTACTGTTATGCAGAAGAAGATTATCTCGCCGTCACCCCATTCCGGCTTATTGGTTTGATCGGGGGAAGTGCTGTTCTTGTGAACGTATTGTACGCCGAAGTGATTAGCCATCGAAGGTTTGTCCAGGGAGGCACCCATCGTTATTTTGATGCGGCGGTAGGGCTCTGTGCGGGTGAACTTTATTGCGTTGGCTGCATCGAATTAATGATGTTGAGTCTGGAATGGCTTGGAGGGGCACTCGTGTCTCCCCATTATAGATCAGGACAGGCGGAAAGACGAGACGAACTTACTCATCAAGTTTATGAGCACCTGCAGCACTCTGCTCGGATCAAGCAAAGTCCATTCAACATTCAAAGTCTCTAGAGATGCCTCTTCAACGACCTCAAGCTTCGTATCCGCCCGCCTCAACTCTGCTTCAAACATCTTAAGTGCACTTCGGACGAGATGAATAGGCTGGGAAGGCTCAGGTGAGACCATCAGAAGATTTGAGTCCAATCTTGACAGTGTTAAGATATCGTCAATGATCCGTTTCTGGTGCATTGCGCAGTAAATGATCGTATCTGCAGCTTCGATAGCTTCATCTAACAGATGCAAAGATTTTGAAATCTCAGGGTTGTGTTCTGAATGGGAACCGGTTCCGTTGGTAATTACACCCAATTTAGTCGCTGTTCGTAGTTCGTTCAATGAAGTAATGATTTCATCAGCACAACCTATAAGTGCTGATAATGGATTGCGCATTTCATGCCTAATTTTTGCATCTTAGCGTCCATTGACATACTAAAGAAGTGTTCGAAACGAATGTGGAGGGGTAGCACTCAAGCTTCGCAATTCGAAATCAGGACTAGACGAATTCCGTCTATCTATGCTCGATTTAAAGAAATTATGTCAAGGAAAAATTTCACTTACGACGTCATGTCAATAAATCTCTCCTGCTGCTTTTTCATTTCAATAGCTTGGTCCATCTTCTTTCTCAATTGAAGTTCTGACCACTGCAACAAATTAGCAAGATATTTCTTTCGGGAAAAAATGAACCGGGAGCGAGCTAGGAGCCGGAACAAGCTCCTAGTCAGTGCAATAGGGAGCTCGGGATAGGGCATAAAGAAATAGGTTGGGTACCTTCAATCCAGAAATATCCGTAATGCAACTCATCACGGTGGTAACCTCCCCAGACTCATCAAGATCCGGATACATTGCTAGCAATAAGTGCGTCTCGGAATATTGCACTTTTCCGTCTAGATCAAGGTCAGGTGCTTGCCAGCGCCTGTTGATCCGAGTCTGTATCGTCACCGATTGCTTTTCCGAAATGGTCTGCTCCCACGCTTTGTTGACGCGGTCAGGTTCTCCTTCGCACAGGACGTGAGGCCAATTAACTGAGGAGGTACCAATATCCAGTTGTGTCAACTCTCTCCAAAGATCGTTGGCTGATAACGCGAGACCTTGCGGTGTGAGAATTCCCAGCCCTATCGGTGCTCGTGTCGCAAATTTTGCAAATTTTGTTTCCGATTCTGTAAGTTCACGGTAGAGTCGATCTCTATCTAGAGCTTCTTCTCTCGAAATCTGCTGTCTTCTCTGAACTTCCTCGCGAAGAATGACTGCCGAGAGTTCCGGCATTGTGACTTGTTGAGTCAATAAGTGCACAAAACCACGATAATCGTCATCATATGGCCTCCGTGGATTTAGTGCAATAATCAAGAAAGCCAGGATGTTGTTATCATCCGTCGGTATAATTGGGCAAACAACCACTTGAGTAGCTGGAACACCGTGACCTCTCCACTCTATACCCTCGAACATTTCTTTCCAGCTATCCTCGATCTGTACCAGGACGGGCGTCATCTCTTTCATCGCTTCTCTGATGGAAGAAACAAGACAGGTGTTGTCATTATCGAGATCAAGGCTCTCAGAAGCCAACTTATGGCCGGCAGGAATCCCGACCAATCCCTCCAGAATGCAAATTGTAGACGCCGGACCATTGGTCTCTTTTACATCAAGGGATTTCGATCTCTGCGAAGCGAGTTTCTGATCTGCAACCGAATAGAGCAGTGCGAGCGGAATGTCTTTGTCTGCATCTTCGATGCCAAGGACGATCCGATGCCATAGGTCTTTGATGCTTTTCGAACCTGATAACTGACGACTGAGGGACCTAACGATCTTTAATCTTCTATCTGAAAGTACTTCGCGAGTGGCCTCAACAACTGTTGCATGAGATCCAACTACCCATCCTTCTTCGCCAATGATAGGCACAAATTTCCAGCTGAAATATGTTTCCTCAAAGAACCCATGCCTGAAAAAGAGGAGGAATGCGTTTGCTTCAACCACAGTCTCTGCAGTTTCACGCTGTCTCGCCAAGAGCTTCTCAAAATGGTCCCAGACCTCGGCGAACCCAATTTTGGGATCCTGGCCTTGAAGATCAGGATGTTTTCGACCAATAAGTTGGGTATAGGCCTCGTTGTAAACGATGGTAGCATCATCTCCCCAATACACAACTACTGTGGATCAGCACGGTCATCTTTTTTTTTTCAAGAACAATATTCAAGATAAGAGCCTGGTTCCCTTCCAAAACACCCATTTCAACATGGAGGAGTAGTACAAGCCAGTGAAATAGCACTCACCAGCAGGCGAAGGATCCTGAACAACGAGCAGGACCATCTGGCGAAGTTGGGCGGGCCAGTGGGCCATTGGGCCTAACGGAGATTTCTCCCAATCCACATCCAGGATAAACTTTTGGAAAGGGGTGATATTGTCAGGCCGAGATTGCGAGATCCAGTCGAAAATTCTCCTTCTTGGGTTATCTTTCCGAGCACGTGCTACCACATCTTTGCCCTCCATGGTGTGCGGCTGCTCAGACATAAGCTGCCGGTGGAAGATAGTCCCGCGTCGCGAGTTCTACCCGTTCCAATGCCTGTATTCCCTTGCGCTTCGTGTGGACATGTTCCTCTCGGTCACATTCTCCGATGTTGGGGTCGCTGTTGCGTCATAGGGGAGTGGAGCTGCTCCGTGGCAGCAGAGGTTGGAGTAGAGCACAGGTCGCAAGTGAGGCTCGAGTAGCGAAGGATCGAGGTCCCAGAATGGTCTCGATGCTGCACAGTAGATGAGAGCCGTGGGCAGCAAGAGCAGGTTACTCGGAGAGATCTCCGCGACAGCGACGCAGTGGCAAATGTACGGTAGGACGTCGTCGGTGCTGATGTGTGTCAAAATTCTCGATGCTGAATGCTAAATGGGAAATGGGAAATGCGATGTGCTCCGCCGCCCGGCACTCACAGCCGCCCAATGACGAGAAGGCACGAGGGGCTGGCCATACTACGTACTTGTAGGGTTGTGAGTCTGGAGCTTCACTCGAACAGGGATGTGGAGAAGGCAGATCGACGATCTGGCCAACGCCACCTCGCCAAACTTTCCCAGAACAGAAAGGGGGCGAGTGGCAGCCCCAACGATAGCGAGGAGTGTGGGGGTGCTTTCTCTCCTAGTCCTCCTGCTGTGAGCTTTCTAGGATGGCTTGATCTAGCATCAACTTGTGTATTCCTTCCTCTAGACTTATAGAGATATACAGTATGTCGGAGCAGTAATACCGCTTGGTACCAAAAGACGACTTGGTAATTTGGCCGATCTCAAAGACTTTCTCATCGAGAACTGACTCGTCAGATCTGACCATTGATCTGTGGTAGGATCAAAAGAAAAGATTAAAGGAACCCTGAATATTATATATTATTGGGTGAAAGCCTCGAAAAATCGTATCTTAGTCTCTGAGAATGCTATCATAACGAAAGTGTGAAGGCGAATCTCTTTCGTCGATATCCTGCAGTTCCTTTGAACTCGGGGGTCCTTTAGTCCAAGAAAGATTCAGAGCTCCACCCTTCACTCAAGCCCTGCGATTGCAAACGCTGCAGTAGCGCGCCCACGTAGCAGTTGCCAGTAAACATAATCAGATCCCAATACTCACCTCTGCATCGCTCCATGCTTTCCCCTGCAATCGGGATACCATTCAAACAGCCAAAGCTCACAGCTGTGTAACAAGTCGCATAATATCGGCCGTAGTCTCTCGTCTTGCACAATTGTCCTATGCAGGCAAAAGAGCGCATTAAGAGCCGAAGACGACGAACCATGCTCGTAGACCACCCTCAGGGCAAGGGTACCCTGCAGTCGTGGAACGATCATGTGAGATTGAGGATATCAGCTCTGGAAGCAGCCGTGCTGCGAATGGGGATATTGTTCGGTTCGTCTTTCGCGATTGTTCTCGCGGGCTGACATCCTTTGTTGCCTTCGTTGGCGATGGAACCGGGCCGTTCCTTGAAGGCTTCAAGTCCTTCACCGCGCTTGGACTGTTTGCAGTTGAACCTTAATCTTCCTCTCTTTGGTCTTTGATCTTGTTTTGGTGTAAGTCATCCCACAAATTTTCACAAATGAACTCCACTCGATCGTGGGCTCTCGTGAGGGGAATAGCCTCCGCTGTGGGGCTGGCGGTAGCCTCCTCGCTCCTCGAAGTTCGAAGCTGGGAGGAAGTCTCCAAAAGTACCAGAGGAGAGCGTTGCTACTCGGAAATGGGGGCTTCACTGTTTCGAAGAACTGTCCATCGGAATATCCAGCACTTGTTTGACTTTGACGCTGCCCCTTGAGCTTTCAGTAGTAAGTTTTGGAGTCCTCTAGTTTGCTATCAAATGCAGCGCTAACTGTAGTGGGGATTGTTCTGGCTGCTCTACCCCTATATCGTTGGTTCGATGATATTCGAAGCTTGACGCTGCACAGCGGTCGAAGATTATTTGAAAAGGGACAGGAAGTCTTCGTTCTAACTACTTAAGAAGTCGGATTCGGGCAGAATGGACTAACTGGAAACTGAAGGGGCTCTTGAACCTCCAGTGCTTGCTGAACGAATTATGAAGACTGAAGGGGCTCTTGAACCTCCAGTGCTTGCTGAACGAATTATGAAGAAGAGGCTTATTTGCATCCACTTGCTTATATCTCCAAGCGTCCAAACTTCAAAGGGCAGAAAATCCAGAGCAGCGATGGACGTTGAGCTGGCAGCCAACGCGCCCGGCTTTCTGCAGCACTTCTGCGATTCAGCTCTTCTTCTAAACTTCTGAAGAAAGCTTCTCCTTAACCGTACAAAACACCTGATGAAAACTTCCCCACACAGGCGGGTTCGTCCCCAGACTTTCCAACCCAAAATCCTCCTTACATCCGATCCGATTCGGCACAGCGGAGCCCAAACTTAGGCGTCATTTCTCCAATCAGGATCCTCCGACCACTCTTTGCAGCTCCAAACTCAAAATCAACTAATCACCACCCGATTTCAGGAGAGACTTCTCTGCTCGAGGACCTCGCCCCTGCAGTAAGCATCCCACCAAGCTCTGTAACCTGCAGGCTCTGATTCTCGTCCCTTTCATCGCTGGAAACCTTTTGGCCCTTCTATTCGCAGTTCGCGTTACCGGTCCGCCGTCGCCCGCCCACTCTCGAACTGCGTTGCGCACGCTGATGAGAAAGCAGCAGCTCGCAGCAAAACGTACAAAGAGATACGAGGTGACTCCACCTCGAACCCAGGCACAGCCATTGATAGCCAAGAACTAGCAAGGATCCCAGAAGATCAGATGGAGTTTTGCGACAGTGGAGCGCCACCATGCAAGCGGATAGGCGGATACGAAGGCGCAGATAAGATCGGATCTAGATTGACGAGTCAGCCACCAATGGCAACGACACCCCGCTCGAAAACCAAGTTTTCCGAAGTCTCAACTGATTATTCAGGTGCTTCACGGCTGGGCCGATGCAAGTAATCGAATGACTGTACCAAGGATATCACAGAATATGATTCGATGCATCAGCAAGCTTTTGTATTATTATTGTGATCTCTATTGTGATCTGATGCAAAGTATCCCCCGTCTCTTAAGCTCTAGTAGCTTGTAAGCAACATCTGATGAATTATGTACGTGAGAAGTGAAATCATCAAGCTGCACATCTGTGAGCCAATGAGTAGAAGCTCCAAAAATGATCTGATCTGTCCGATCTTTTGTAAAAGCAAGGTGCCAAATGAATGTCCTGTAATACTCCTCCCATCCGTCTATAACCGTCTGTCCGTCAAGTCATTAGGCTCGTAAGTTGTAGTGGAATGGCGTAAAAGAGGGGCGATTACAAGAGGAGAGCTGCAAGACCGGCGGCGGCGAAAGCACCGAAGCCAGCATCAACCTTCGTGCCTGCACCGGCAGAGACCTGAGCTGGGGTAGACGTTGTAGGAGACACAGGTGTCTTGGTGGCGCTGGTGACGACGGCTGGAGCAGTACCGGTTCCTACGGGGTACGAAGCCGGAGGAACAGCGGGGCCGGTAGTGAGTGGAGGAGGAACGTAGGTGCCAGAGGTGACTGGGTATGTCGTGTACGAGACGATTGGAATGGTCACGGTACCTGGAGTAGTCACTGGGTAAGTTGTTGCTGAGTAGGTGATCGTGGTTGGCTGTGGGCAGTACTGAGAATTGGTTAGCAGGTGATGCTATGCTGAGATCAGTGGTCTTACGGTAGTGAGATAGGAGATGATGGTGGTTGAAACCGTAGCAGGGTAAGTCTTGGTCTGCGTGCATGGGCATTCGGTGATGGTCAGAGTAGTGGCAGAAGTGACCGTGTAGGTCTTGTTGCCTTGAACAACGGTGGTAGGGGCCGGGCAGTAGGTCGTGTACGATGAGACGGTCTCAGTCGTAGTGATCCAAACGGGAGGAACCCAGGTGCCGTTGGATGGAGGTGGAGGTGGGGGAGAGTAAGGAGGAGGAACAACCGGGGAGGTAGTTGGCTTGCTCCAGGGAACGGTGTGAGAGAAGGTGCATGGACAGTCTGTGACAGGTTAGCAGCCATTTGACGATGTCTCGTGATGAGGTGGGTTACCAGTGATGGTGAGAGTCTCAGAAGCCGTAGCAGTGTATGTCTTGGTGCCTTGAGTGAATGTAGTGGACTCTGGGCAGTAGGTAGTGTAGACCTTGATCTCGGTGTTAGCCTTGTGAAAGAGATATGTACGAGCAGCAGACACGCGTCCTACGTTCTGAGGATGTGTCTAGACGTAGAGATATCTCACGAGATGCGTGAAGGGGAGGGTAATAGCTTGGAGAGCGGACTTACATCAGTGGTGACGGTGGTCCAGACGATTGTCTCATTGCTCCATCCTGAGCCCCAAGCGGAGGCAGCGCCAACGAAGCCGGCGACGGCGAGGAGAGACTGGACGGCCTTCATTTTGATGATGAACGATTGTATGGTACTGTAACGAGAGTGGTTTGATGGAAAGTTGATGGAACGAGATGAACGGAGATGGGTATCGCGTGAGGGGACGGAACGAAAGTAGATGGTTTGGGAAGAAAGGAATTTGGGGGAGGAAGTTTATTTATGTGTGGGTGCTGGACGGGTTGACAAACGGGGAAGGCACACCTCGCTCGCTCGCTAGCGGTGCTGCGAAATCAACACCGCGTCCAGCACCAGCCTCGTTCCTGGCAGTAGAACAGCGGCCAAGCCAGCACCAGCGTCGACCAGCGCCGAATAAAGACTGATCATCCCATCTGCAACACGAGGGCAGTCTGCGGTCGGTAGAGGACCTCCACTCCGTGCACGGGTGCCTTGCCAACAGGGCTCGCCCCCTCCCCGGACGTACCGGCCAAGCCAACAACGAAGAAGCAGCCTTGCTTCGCACCCCACTATCTCAGTCTTTCCGCCTGCCTCCCGCGCAAATCATCGTCATCGCTTCTATTTTGGATTCTCCATGCTCGCCCGTTTGCCCCTCAGCACTTGGCTGTCTCCGAGCCATCGGCCGAGCAACACGAGACGATTACTCGAAGAGGCATAAGGATCACAAACTTTCTGCATCGGCGGAGCCTGTGTGCCTTGAGCAGTCTTGGCCTCTCGAGCCTCTCGAGCCTTTCACGTAAGGGAAGTAGTACCTGACTATCGAAGACCATCAGGTGCTGAGTGTTTCGCGATAGGATGGTTTGTGGAGTGTGCTCGCAGTAGCCCCTCCATGCTGCAAACATTTCCCAACCACTCGTCAACGGCGCCTGCGAGAGCAAGTTGCATCATGCACCATCTGCGGGATTCAGCGATAGGCGGGTGAGCTTGCCCCTCACTAAAACTTTATTAGAGGGGCCACTTTTTCCTTGGACGTCGGCTGGTGCTCCACAGGGATACGAGCGACCATGCCGGCTAGCCGCACGCTGCGTTGCATGCCACAAGGAAAACATTCATGGAAGAGCTTGAGCTTCTGCACTCTGGAGCATGTGAGATGATGATCTTCAAAAAGCACAAGATGGATGTTTCGAAAAGGAAGTCCCTCCCAAAGAATGAAGCATTACGCAATATCACACAAGGCTGCCAACACCCTGGTTTCTGACGTCGCCATCTCGCGAGGCTCGGCCAAGACTTCTCGGCGCTGCTTTTCTTGGACCAGGTAATACGAAGGCAATGAGACATACGATCAAATAGCACCTGATAATTACTTGTCGATGCTTCTATAGTCTTCCAGAAACGGAGACGGCGGTCCGACTTGACCGCCTGGACGTCCTTTCGAGCAGCCAACGCTTACTATCGCGGGAGACTGCAGCCTCGTGCGTCACAGAAGCATATATCCGAATGGCTGGGACCACTTGATGTGCCAAATATCGTGACAATTCTCTGGTTGTGACTGACCAGCAGAAGCTCCTGCTCTTGAAGATGGAGGAAGCAAACAGTGGGAGGTCGATGAATGACGGCTAACATTCTAAGACTAGCGATAGCACTGCCACTTCGGTCGCAATCATCAGGGGCAATTAGGGGTGGCTGTGCTTCCTTCTTCTGCTTCTGCTGCTTGTGGAAGTTGCGTCGCTCGAGCGCTGACTGAGATCGCAATAGTCAGCCTGCCACCCTACGAATATTATTGAGCCTCTATCCAACTTCAATTGAACTGTTCGGTCGATGTACGGTTGCGGAGGGAGGCCGTCACTGAGGATAACCTTATTTGGTCACTCGGGACCATGCGGTGGGCTGGTTGCCTGGCCCCGGAAGCTATGGTACAGTATGCCTCAACACGCTCGAATATCTCAGCACGACTTTTACGATTTGCCAAGCCTTTTAAAATCGCCGATGTCCATTCAAGCATAAATCATAAATCGTGCTAACAGATTTTTCACGACGGCGTTGGACTTGCAGAACCGCCAGTACCAGCGCGCAAGAGAAGATTGGACGGGCCAATAGTATGGCGGTCTCAATTCCCGATGTCGCTCCACGCGGGCTTTGACACGCTCATCTTTTTCGAAGTCGATGCGAACAAATCTATGGAATTATTGGCAATACTGAACAATTTCGGGCTCCCGGCAATCGACTTTCGACTTGGAAGAGTGGGAAGGGCTGTGTACCCTGGTTACCTCCTCCAACTATCGTGCTTCGAGAGGTGAAATTTTCTAGGCGGGCAAAGACGCTTCTGAATTTGATCTTCTGAGACGTCTTTTGCTGATACCTCGTACGCTTATACATTTCTTTCCTGGGATAGGTAGGTTATTGACCTCTGCAATTCCATATATGTCTATGTTCTATTCGACCCTTTTCCTAGCCGCGTATGGTCTCTGTATGTTTGGTTCTGCATTGACTTCGAAGTCGAGTCAATGCGGATCTGTTTTCCAGCATTCTTCATTTGACACAATCGAAGGGTGGCACGCTTCTCGATATTGATATCAATGACATTGCAGGCTGGGATGTGTACGGCATTATTTTGTTTGACAAACAAGTTTTCCTGTATTGAGACCTGAAGAGTACACTGCTCATGGATCGACCTACTTTCCTCTATCTAGCATAAAGATATTGTCTTTTTTTTTAACGAAAATAAATTCACATATCAAGTAGGGCGTGCATTAAGACATTTGATTTTGATGGTTCTTTTCACTTGGAATCAGAGGATTAGAAGACAGTTAGTTCAAAACCTCAAGCATTTCCTAGACAAACTTTATACTTCTTAGAGCAGTCTCGGACATTCAGTGCAATGTGTAACCGAACTTTCTTGCCTGTCTCTGGACATCCAGAATGCTGATGTTCCAAGATCCTTTGGAACACTTGAGGGTCGTGAGACAATGACTCAGGACATTAAGACCTTGACTCGCTCAAATGTGAAATCGGTAAAGCCCCAGTTCCCATGACCGATTTCGGAAGTACTAAACGCAACAAAGATCAAAGACTGGAGGAGTGGCTTTCGTTCAATCTCAAAGTGATATCCACTTTGATAATTGGCAGATCTCTACAGGGCCGGTGTCGGGAGTGCGATATGCAATAAAAGGCTGACATCAGACATTCACCACTTCCTGGACAATCTCAATGTCCCAAGAGATCTTCGAACACTGGAGAGATATGCACTTCAACAGAGAGGGCCAGATCCACTTGAACTTGAAGTCAAGAAAATGACCAATCACAAACAACCCTTGTCTCCAAATACAGGCTTCGTTCTTGTGGTAAAGGCATGATTGAAGACATGTATACATGGAAGGACCATCTCGAGCAGGGATGAGTTTTGAAGAGAATAAGGAGATGTACCAGGTGAAGGACTTGCTGCTCTTACATACGTACTCTTAGATCTCGACTCTCCGGGGCATGAATCTAAAGGCCGACGAGGGTGGCATGGGCTTGTTTTCTGGATGAATCTGCGTGAAAATGGTGGAAGAGAGGGCAGAATCATGTACTAAAATACTGAGGGCAAGGGAAAGGATTAGAATTATGGTAGGCCTTTCTGTCTATTTCCATTAGACTCCATCCCTTTCATTCATCTAATACGACATGTACGCGGCATACACGCCAAAATCACAGCTCTCCTTCAATATTCGAGTTACGCGCCACCAAATATGCTGAGTCGGAATTTGAACTCACCCGCAGAGTCATGAAATCCTAGCGGATGATACACTGCTATACACCCTGTACTCCAAAAGCAATCAGAGAGATATTTGAACTCCAAGAGCCTCGTGCCCTCGCTCTTGCGCAAAAAGCAATGATCTTACGAACTCTACAGCCGCTGGGGCAAACGAAACAAAACGATAAATACGGTCCAAAAAAATCGACGTTAAAGGAGGGGCTGGGAAACAAGTCGAACTCTTGACTCGCAATAGAAAAGAGGCTGTACCATGTCAAGGGTAGGGGTAGCGCGCGGAAGTGACCCGAGCCCCTGAAATGAACGGATCGTGAAACGAAACATCGGCGCCACGCCCTACGCTGGCGTGTCGCACAGGGATCAAAGCGCGTCTCCTCGCGTCCACAACCTCCAACCTCAGCCAGAAAGACGGAAGAGAAGAATCACGACAACATATGCAAGTGGAGAGCGAGAGAAAAGGTGAGGTTGAAGTGTTTTCAATTCTAAATGCCTATATCCAAATTCTGGTCCACAAAGTCCCTAATATATACGTCGAAGCGAAGTATGAACAAACGAGTGTAATCGGAGCCAAACTCCCAAGGGTATAATCCCATATAAATCCTGTATCCTGAACCCCCTTTCCTGTTCCTTTTGCGTGCCTCGGCAAAGCCGTCATAAAGTCATTGAACGTCGCAGCACGCAGGCGGCGCAGACGTACAGTCCATCCAACAATTGCTCGAAACTCCTGATGCGCCTTCTCAAGTGAAGAGAGGATGCCGGGTTTACGAGGTGACGAACTCGTGGGCTACGCGAGCAACGAGGCTGCGTTTGCGAGTATTGCTCAGGTTTCCGAGGAGAACGACGAACTCGGTGTCGGTCGAGGAGAGGGTTGCAATGTCGTCCCATTGGTTGTACGCGTTTGAGCAAGGGAATGTCTGGCATCCGGAGACGGGCGTGTTGCTGTTCAAGGGGAAGATCTCCTTGATGCCATTAACATCATTGGGGTTCACGATGGCAGAGACATCGAAGTAAGTAGCCCCAGCGTAGCCGTTGAAGCTGAACTCAGCCAGCATGCCTGGCACGTTGGGGGCTCCCTCGGAGACGGAGTAGGCGTTGCCGATCCAGTTCTGTGGGATGGACTGGTCTGCCGTTCCAAGGCCTTGGATAGTAAGTGCTGGGATCTCTTCGAGGCCGGCTTGTGCGGTGAAGTAAATGGTTCGGGTGGTGCTATCTTGGTTGACGAAGTGCAGGACGTTCTGGGCTGCTGCCAAGGATGCGAGCGCGGAGGCTGCAAGGAAGACGGTGCTGAGGAATTGCATTTTGAGGGCTGAAGTGTCTTTTGGTGAGAAGACTGAAGGATAGTTGGGATGAGAGAACGTTGTTCTATCAAGTTGGTCGATCTGGCTGAGCTGATGGGTAGCTGAGTGGCTTGATCGAAAGTGTTTGAAGTCTATATAGTCGTCAAGACTGGAATTCTAGTGTTTGGTAACGGTCTTCTGATGTCGTAGAGACAATGCTGTCGCGGACAGGTAGGCTAGCGGTGCTTCGAGGAAGGAGTGCTGAGCTTAAGGATAGTATGTCGCGATCACAGATCGAAGGGCAAAGGAGGGCAAAAAGACCGTCACTTGGAGGAGTACTGGGACCAAAAGGAATGTGGTTAAAGAGAAAAAGGGGGGGGAGACTCGGGGGATCAACAACCTAGATATAAGATTTGCGGAAGGGGCACACACAGCTAGCCAAAAGGCCACTCAACGGAGGGAAACGCCAGTGCCAGCGCGTCGGCTAGTGCTCGGCCTGCTATTGAGCGGAGTGGGGACATGGGCGGAACCAAGGTTTGAGGGCGTCCAGAACCTTTGGGCCTTTTCCCAAGGCTGTTTCTGTTCTGGCTTTGACTTGACTGGGGCGGGATTGGCTCGTTCCCCTGGCGGCCCACGCAACGTGCGCTGGGATGCCACCAAGGATACCACCAAGGATACCACCAAGGATGGCTCTTCACTGTTCTTCAGACGAACAGGAGGAGCCATGCCAGATGCGGCAGCATGTGGCAGCCAGGCCAGGGGAAGAGTTTTACCGGGCGTTCCACTCGAGCGCGCCATCACGCCGCCATGAGATCTTGATTGGCCGCAAAGCCGTTGGTACCTGACCATCCGAAGCTTGGCCTGCCCACCCGCGGGCCGCCATGTGTGCCAGCTCGCAGACTTGCCAGACCCCCTCGAACTTCCTGGAACAGGTGTGGTGGCACTGCTGGTTCTAGTGGTCCTGGTGGAGATCGGCACACACTGGGCCCAATGAGGACAGCGGCTGATGCCTCAACCATCCCGCCTTTGGCTGAAGCCTGGCTGGGAAGGCGCCGGCTTAGATCCTGGAGGATTGCAGCCGCGACAGTCAGCAAAATATTTATGGCCGCAATATGGGCACAAAATAACCTGCTGCATGTTGATGAACAGAAGAGGCTCAGCGGTCTTCCAGAATGCTTCCAAGAATTCAGTCGGCGGAATGGAGCAACACAACCTTTGAGGACCTGAGGACCTGAGGACCAATATGGGAAGAATACAGCCTTCAGCACGACTGATGGGGATCGCCATGCTCCCGCCAGAATAATTCTCCGTTATCCTGCTTATCGACGTCCAGGGATGCTTCGCGTTCAAGATGGGGGCGGCCAAGAGCTTGCAAATATGGGTCGGTGAAAACTCAGTCGATAGTTTTATGCACCTGCACAACGGATTTTGAGCAACAGCCGAGCACAATTCTCATCCTGGATGCTTCAGACACGACAAATCAGGAAGTTGGTCACAAATCCGAGGCTTGCAGCTCTGCAAAAGCATTTCGTGACTTCACCACTTCATTGTCCCACTCCTGACTCGCTAATGGACACCAAGCCTTCTCCTCCGGGCCGGGACCCAAAATCAAACATCGCTGATCCAGTGATCCTCGAGGCGGGAGAGCAGCGTTCAGACTTCAGAGGCGGGAGATGTACAGAGCACTAGGCCGTGCTCACGGCGCAATCGGACGCGATTCAGGCCTCAGCCAGCGCTGTGGGAGAAGAAAAAACAAATTCGTCAAGCTTCAGTGGTGGCCTGTCTGTGCCAGTCTGCCCTGCCCTGCCCTGCCCTGCCCTGAAGGATCACGTTCTCAGGCCTCAGCAGCGCCGCCCGCCACCCGCGTGTCTTCTGCACCTTGTCGGGCTTTGCTGGCACTGTGGCAGCTGCAGCTGGACGGCGAAACAGCACAGCGGTCGAATCAGAAAAATGGCGCAACGCTTGGGTCGTGCTGCCCTTGCATTGGCTCAGGTACGCGGGATCGATCGCCAGGAACTGGATTTTGTTGGCGACTGCAACCTGGCACGCTCCCACACGTTCTTGCCATGCCCTGCGGTGCCAACATCTCAACCACGAGACCTCAACGCGACTCCGAGAAGTCCTATCGAGCAGACACGTTTTCAATCAACCGCAATAAGGGCCCAGAGATCCCAGATCTCGGTACAAAGGGATCTTCCGTGTTCCTTCTTCGGTGAGGGAAGAATTTGAAGGCCGACCTGGGAGAACGGTTCAAGAAGATGCTCCTTCCGGCTGCCTTTCAGGCACAAGCTTTTCCCCCAACGATCGGCGTGGCGCCAGACGGGGATTTGCAGGTCCAGGCCCAGCCCCAGGTCGCTGGACTCCCGGCTTCTGCTCCGGAGAACGCCAATCGCCTTCTTATCCGCCGCGACACCTGCTTGCAGTATCTGTGGTTCTGTGGTCAAATGCGCTGCCCACTCAGCTGCAAAGGCCGAGAAAGTTGTTTATGACATCTTGGCTCCTCGCTCCGAAGGCATGATGAGTATTGATGTCTGCAAATTCACCGACAGTGGGAGGCCCTTCTCCCACGTGCTAACGATTTACCAGGTGCATGTGAAAACTCTTTCCAAGGTGTGAAGCGAATTACTAACAGGTATCCACTTTTTCTACTTTGTCCGAGGCCGCTGCGAAGAGGTTGCGAGGCAAAATGGTGAAATCGGGTAAAACAAAAGCATGACGTGAGGATAAGAAGAGTTTCTGTCTCCAATAGGAAGAGGAGGAAGTTGGAAATAATGGATGCTGCAAGATTTGACAACGGCCGGCAGGAGAGCGGAAAATTCCTTATCTACTTCTCGGTAGCACATGATTTTCAAGTGAAAATTTCTGCTCGGTGGGAATGCTGTCTAACTCTTCGTGCAAGAACAAGTTGGCATGCAGAAAAAGCAAAATAGCAAGTGCCAACTTTCCGTCGGGAGACGAATCACGTGGTTTTAGAAGGATTCATCTCACCTCCGTACTTGCCCATGCCTCATATACGCTTCAAAGCATTCGCCCTGTTATCTGCAGAATACCAGACCTACTCTCTTACAAAGAAAAGAACAAGCAAGAGTGGCACTCACGTCAGATGTATCACGTGTTAATTCGCCCCTTCCAGGTTTAGTTCTTCAGCTCCAACCTAACTCCAGCCTCACCTCACCTCATCACTCGAATTCGGACCACTCATTGGAAGTTCCTATACCTTTGTTGCACGTCGCATCTGAAAATCCAAATATACGCTCTATCTATTCGTTTGAAAATGATTCCGAATTAGCGAATAACCTATTTTGAGTAGCGTTTGATCATGTGATAGGCCGAGAGAATCCCCTCGTTTCTTCTTCTTGCTCTAGAAGAGGCATATTAGCTTCTATTGGCCAATATGCGTCGGTCTCACCAAGAAATCAAAGCTATGGAATTTATAAAGTATCAATCAAGTCCTATGAACTACAGTTAGGTGATGCCGAAATCCATTTCACTAACGTCTGCAAACCCAGAGCAAAGAGTGCCTCCTCTTCAAGCACATACACTTCCTTAAACTCCCTCACGACCCGAAAGGCTTCGGAGCAAAACACTTATACCCTGTCTTCCTACTCCCATCCGAGAAGAAGACCCCAGTATTTCCCACTGCTATCCTCCCTGCAATCCATTGATAATGCATCCTACAATTCCCATCCTTCGCCCCATAATCATAACTATAACTTATGCATCCGTCCTCTGTGTCACATTCGTCCTGACATGTCAAAATACTGCTATAATTAAAGGAGTACTCATTATAATATTCGTATTCTGCAGTTGCCGTCCCTTCGATGCCGCAATCGTAGACAGCGCGGTTGATATACAACCCATCCTCGCCGTAGAACGGTGCAGAAATATTGCGAGTATAGGCAGGCACGACACCGATGCAGCCATCTCTTACGGAGAAGTAGACTCCAGTGGTGTTTGAGGGTGTGAACTCCCCAACGTCAGCGCTCCACATCCTGCAGTTCGAGTTATTCAACGCAGCCGCTGACGAGTTCCAGGACCACGAGTAACACGACGTTGTGGTGAGACATCTGTAAAGACAAGCCATGGGCGTGAACTCGCTTAGTACGCCTTGAGAATGTCGTTCTTGAATTTCTTCCGGGATGGATGCTTGGACGTTGCAGACCGAGGTACTGGTTGTTGTTACAGCCGGGAGGCCGATGACTGTCGATGTTGGGTGGAGAATTCGTGTGGATGATACTGGGTCGAGGACTGTCTGGGTTGTAACTTGGGCCCATGTCGTCAGTAGAAGTAAGAGAGGTTGCATTTTGAGTACCATCATGAGATTCTCTAACGAGAATCTTTGGTGCAAAGAGCGATCAATTCACGGACACTTCTCATCTTTAAATCAAACTCAATTTCTTAAATCTCACGACGCCGAATATCTACGCCACCTCGGACGCTAGCTCGAACGAGAAGATCACCTGAAATATTCGTGGCAGATATCGCCGCATACAGGCTGATTTACAATGTAACTACGAGTACGAAAATAAATTGCTTGGTGCCGACTTCACGTAATTGAGTACACGAAAATAGAAATCTACCTGGAGCGAACGAATTGGATTGTTTCCTTCGGGGGGCGAGATTGAGGGTCGAGAATCGTGTTCCTGAACGTTACATGCATAGTTGTGTGGTGAGGGGTTGGTTGACTATGGGGGCTCGAGTTGTCAGAACGTGGAAGGGCTAGACTTGACAAAATGTAATAGTGAAGTTCTCTCTAGGCAATATAAGCCAATGTAACATTATTCTTGCTTATGAGATAACTGGTATGAACTCAGACATAGCGGTTACACCAAAGAGAGGTTGGTTTCAGAGTCAATTAATGGCTTTCAAAATTCTTGCAAGGACAGACTTTTCCAGCCATCTCATACAACAAGCTAGACTGAAATTCTAGAATTTAACATGCTAGATGTAACAATTTGCTCCATTTATTAACCAAGATGATGCAAGAACAGTGAGGTAGACATACACCAAATTACAGGAAGATTTGGGGAATCTCCACTTCTAGGTCTTTCCTAGCCAGAAACGTTCGTTTCCGAGTACGTGAGATAACTATCGCAATATCTTGAATGGGGACAAAAACAATAGTCTTATTCTCCAACGATAAAGTAAATAACAGTGCTGTGGAAAGCTTGGTCATGCAGCATTCCCGGATTCGGGCATGGGACGGTACGGTAACGAAACTCACGATACACTCAGCGTGTTTTCCATTAGCGTTTAAATGATTGAATAGCGAGAGTTTCTTCCACACTCACTGACTTCGTGGCCGAACGGTACCTCACATTCCCAAGTAAGCTAGCGAATCCTCGGTGAGTGGTTAAGAGATTAGGGTCCACCCGAACTCTTCCTGGTACCGTCCAGGGCAGAAGTAGTCATGCCACGTTCCTGTCGACTCGAACGTGATGTGATGAACTGTTTTGTCACTCAATTTAAAGGAGGTTGAGTTCGCATTTTAGGTATTTTTTTGGGCGGTGCGGGCATCCTTTTTTTTTATGCTTTTGATGCTCGGCTAAGGGAGCTTCCTCGAACCGAAGCGGCCGCAGGGGCACTAACAAGTGTAAACAAACTTCGTAGAGTACTTGTTCAAAGCCTTGCTTTCCATCACTGGATGACACAAATTTATTTGATGACTGCATTAGGTGGTTATCATTCAATTTTGAAAGCCATAATCATAGCTCAGATCAAGGGACGAGAAAATCACCCCCTTCATGCAGATGGGATCATAGTACATGACTTCTAGGTCGAAAGAGCAGCCTTGAACTTTAGAAGAGAACAATAATAGTCTTTGTATCCGAAACACAGTTGCCTCATACTTCACTAGTGATGTTCAATCATTTTAGACCGCGGTGAATTTCTATGGCAGAAGCATTCGGAAGCTCGATCAGCTCAACGAACCCCTGCTAAGTTTCCCCCAAGGCAACTCTAATCCTCAAAATCTGATTATTTCGAGCCCGAGCTCCAATCAATAGCAGAGCCTTTGACGGGCTTCCTTTGGGTCCTGTCGGCTCACTTTTTCAGCCCTGTACTCGAGCCCCCTTCGCAAGGCCGCGAGTACATACAACCCTCAAAGTCTGCACCATTCTGGCACCACCACCAACCAGCCTCCTTAGCATCATCATGGCTCCATGGGAAAAGATACTCTGTTGTTCTGAGCTCAAAAAACTTCCGCATAACCCTCGGTACAGCCCTATTCCCCCAACGGCCGAGAGTCTGAACCACCTCGAATTCATTCTCAGCCAAGGTGATCAGTACGCGTGGAAAGATGACCCGAAGACACCGTTGATGCTCAAGGACTACAAATACCACCAAGGAATCGTCTCAGTTGCGCGCTTTGGAGACGTCTCTGATGAACATTGGCCTGTCCGTTATTTTGCTGCATGGGCTAAAGGTGATGGAACTTTGGGAGGATTCATCGAGATCGACGAGAAGAAGGTCAAAACTGCTGAGGTTCAAGAGATACTTGATAATATCAACAAGCCCAAACACGACCGATTCTGCGGCGAGTGCCCCAAGCACCCGAACCTCGAATTTTACGTTCGATTCCATCCTCTAAAGGAGAAGCCGATGTCCCCATGGGAGAAAGACCCAAAGGAAAAGAACAAGAAGTATCCGTGGGAAGAAGGAGCCATAAGTAAGTTGGTATAACCACTCTCTTCCACGACCGAACTTTAACAACCGGAAAGTACCAGAAGTCTCCACTGAGATGTTCAAGATATGGGGCGACATCAATTTCGATAGCGACAACTGCCCGCTACCGATTACTCACTATTTCCCGGGTTTCACTCAAACCACGACGCGTTGGCAACCAGTCGATGGCGCAGACGATTGGATCACGAAGATTGATTTCGATAGCTGGCCAACCATGCGCGGTAGGGCGTGTTTGCCAGCGAAGATGTAGATGGAGTGGGCATGGGGTATACATGGATAAGTGCAGGCCAGGATACAAAAAGAATGGAGAAGCCTTGAGAAATACCTCATACATCGAAATTGAACAAGAATAAACTTATGAAGTGACAATCGCTCTTACATTAATAGAGCCCATTTTTGGAACGCGGTATGAAAAGATCTCCCCAGATCTCCATATCCTCGACGGTACTTCCAACTAACTCCAAGATCCCTGTATCCGTATCATCTCTCACTTCCTTGCTTCCAAAGTTGGAGAAGACGTTTGCAAGGCAAATATACAGCTCCGCATATGCTAATTCAAACCCAAACACCTCAGACTTCCCTTTAAAGCGGCAAATTGATACTTCATTGGGTCGGGGTTCTTGATCCGCCGTTCTGGCTTAAATGTATGCGGGTCCGGAAGTATATCGCTATTCTGGTACACGTGCATACTGGAAAAACTTATGGGCGTTCCAGTCGGTATGATCCACGATATTTAATCGGTTTGAGAAGGTTCGAAACTAAAAGCAGTCTGGAAAAGCCGTTGTAAGCGGTGTATTACTCCGTACGTGAAGTGTAGCGTTTCCTCGATAATAGCTGTGAAATATGGAAATACCTGGAGCGCCGGCGTAGCCCATTTTCCGTGTGTTCCGGCTTGATAGCCTCAAGGTCGTCTTTTAATCTGCATAGGATAGGAGTGTTCTCAATAAGATAAAACATCGTGACGATTAGTGTCTGGCTTGTGGTTAATGCCCCAGCGGCAATGAGCAGTTGAGCTTCTTATCTGAGGCGCTGTGTGGATTTCTTGTATTTTGGAAGTTTTGAGGGGTCGGTGTCGTGAAAAACTGTTGAGTGACTGGCCATTATGTAGCGAAGAAGATCATATTGTTTTGTATGCCATTCCCACTTGCTAGCGCATCGTTTGAAGTTTATCATAGAACTCTAAATCCAAGATATGTAATTCGTAGGGATCAATTCGGACTACTGGCCTGTACTTTCCATGTCGTTCCTTGATCTTCCAGATGTAGTGGCCGCGATGGATGATATCCTGATCGGACTCATACACAGAAGTCAAAGCTGTCAACCTGAGCCCGCGGAATGACGCAATGGGAGGGAGAGAGAGAGAGAGAGAAGGTAAATGCCGCAGAGGAGAAAAGGGATGGGCGAGGCTGCCAACCAGACTCAAAGAGATTGGAAAACGAGTGTTCGTTCCATGGTATGCACTGAAGGATCAAAGAGTGGAACGTTTTCTCACTTATAACTGTAGTTTTCCCTTCCGTATATGCTTGATATTGACTTCTGCACTCCAATGATTGCTGGCTGTATTGCCATGTCACAAGGATCGTAGTTTGGTCACAGGCCAAATGTTATTCCATGATAGCATATATCTCCGGATTTCCTTTCATACTACCGGCATCGAAACCACCTCGATCTTTTTTGAGGCAGCGACTGCAAATACCGTTTGCGAGAGAGCCTCGCTCTAGACTTTGGAGGTGGTAGTTGACTGTGTAATTGCTATGTTGACCTCAATTGACGTAAAGGGGGTGGGTTGGGGTTGCATTCAGATAGAGTTATGATGCGCTGGCCCGACTAGGACGAAATGCTTGCGAAAGAGGAATATAACCAAGTTGGATCACGGAAAATAATATTCTCGATTTGGCTATCACGTCAAGTAGAACTCCTGGCAGAATTTTCAAAATGGCAGCAACTTTCTACTATTAGGTACTTCTGGCCATCCACTCAGGGAGTCGAGGCGAGATGCCCTAGCGAGTGAGATAGATCGATGATGGATTGGATGATCCTGCTGAGATTACAGAGCTTGCCGTACTTGAGAATCTTGACTGCGGAGTGGGGACCTGTTTGCTTGAGATCTGATTATGGTAGCCCCAAGTTTAGTGTCGATGGGTGAAGAGCGTGAAGTGTACTGTACATATGTATGTTCTTCGAGAAAAGGTGCTGTAGCATCTCGCTTTGTAATCAGGCACGTGACCGTTTCGCAGACTCAAAGAGGAAGGAGAGAGCTCGAAGATCAAACGGATATCACGACCTATATAAGCTTGCTCCGCCTTGCCGAATAGTTATTCCCTACAGGGGATTTTAAACATTAATTGACACCTGATTACAGGGTTTCCACCGGCGAACTAGCTAGAATCGCAGGGTGGTTCCACCAATTAGACAGCTAATAAAACAGCTGATTACCGTAAGGTCTCATGTTTCTCACGCTGCTATAAGATCTCCTCTCTCTTCCTCTCTCTCACTTACTTTCTTAATGGAATCATCAATCTTCGTCCCTACGCCAAAGACCCCTAATTCTAACCCTACAAGCAGAGATGATCGTCTCCGTATACAAACTCTCTATTATACCGCCGGCTAGAAAGTGGACGATATCCTTCTCCAGAACCCACGCCTTACTCACCGGCAAGTCGACTACGCTCTACGATTTAGGCCCACGCCATAAAAGCAACGATGTGGTCGTTATATACTCCTCTCTACTCCCCAGCGCAAGCGCCTTATCGACTGGGCTACGTTCAACTCCCTCTCACGCGACATTCCAAGGAAGGAGCTACCAAAATAGCTCGGCTGGAACTGTGGAGAGTATACCATTCGCACGGCATTCAAGAAGGAGGGATATACGAGAGGCATAAGACGAAGGAGGCCCCCAATCTCTCTAGCGAACCAGGCCCTCAGGCTTACCTAGGCACAAGAATACCTCTCCTGGACCGATGAGTAATGGGATGAGATCTGCTGGAGTGACGAGACTTGGGTACAGCCTGGGTATCACAAAAGGCAATGGTGTACGAGGAAGATCGGACCCTCTGAGCTCTTCCACCCCGATTATATCCAGCACAAGTGGCAGAGACGAATTAGTTAGATGTTTTAGGGCTATATAAGCGGGAAATATGGGAAAGGGAGAGGCTTATTCTGGGAGAAGGAATGGGGGACGATTACGACGAAGACGTACTATGAACACACCGTCCCAGCGCTTCTCAACTACCTCTTTAACCACCCAGGACTCTCTTATCAATAGGACAGAGGAGCAGGACACAATACCGTAATTACGCTCGCTCTCCTCGCGAGCTAGGGAGTTATACCAATCTCCTGGCCACTATTCTCTCCAGATCTCTCCCCAATCGAAGATATTTGGAATCGACTAAAGGATATCTTATAAGAGATAAATCCTGAGGTACACCGGTAGTCAGGGCGGCTCCATGCGGCTGTTTTGAGAGCTTGGGAGACGATTACAGATGCTGAGGTTAGAGAGAGGATAAGAACGATACACCAGCGTTGCTTAGATATAATTGCAGCCGGTGGAATAGAGACAAAGTGGTAATAAATAGTCTGAATAGCTTCAATTATCGTGATTTGCCACAGTGAAGTATATATAAAGCGGCAATGATGGCGTAATTTTACATTTAATGACCCCTGTAGGGGATATGCGTATGTAAAGTTAAGCTTGATCACATTGTGGATCAGGGCGTCCTCAACTGCAAGGAGATCCCTGGGGTGGGAGTGGAGATCTCGAGACTCCAATTGTCTACTACCGTATCGTCCCATCTCAATACCACCCCACGCGACTCCAGATCAGATTGCAAGCATTTCGACCGGGCGTTTACAGGACGGATATTTCTGTTCTGTTCTGTTCTGTTCTGATATGCTCTGGTCTGCCCTGGTCTGTTTCTCAGGTTTCATGCTCCTCCAGCGGATGAATGGTCGGAAATAGCTTGGTGCATGGCGTGGGGCGCAGCCCGCTAAAAAAAGGGGTTTGAAACTCGTTCATCCGGGACCTTGCAGCTCCCTTTAACTGGATTGGGCATCAAGAAACGTCGACCCGTGCACGTCCCCCCCCCCAGCATCAGCCCTCGAGAGTGGAAAGCCAAATCTCCCTCCGATCTGAGCGCTTGCTCCTCCTCTCCTCTCTTCAGCGAACACACCCGCGTGCATTTGTGCACATTACCTTCTCTCGTTTTTTGTTGTCGCGCCCGTCTTCTGCAAACACGAACGCCTTTGTTTGTGCCAGTCATTCTTTATTTTAATTTCTTCTCCAACACTCTTTTCAATATGCGCTGCTTATCAGTCCTTGGAGCTTCAGCTCTCCTCCTCGCGCCTGTCTTCGCTCAGACCTGGACCTCCTGCAATCCCCTCAACACGACCTGTCCCCAAGACCCCGCACTGGGAATCAACCATACTTTCGTCTTCAATACCTCGACCACCGTCGCCAACTCCTTCAATATCACCGCCGGAGCCCTCACCTATGACAGTAATGGAGCCGGGTTCACCATTGCCAAGAAGGGTGACTCGCCCACGATCCAATCTCAATTCTACATTTTCTTTGGCTCTGTCAGTGTGATCATGAAGGCTGCCAGTGGCCAGGGCGTCATCTCCTCAATTGTGCTCGAATCGGACGACCTTGACGAGGTTGATTGGGAGTTCATGGGCGGAAACACTACTCACGCTGAGACCAATTACTTCGGCAAGGGAAATCAGACTTCCTTCGACCGCGCTCTCTACTATCCCGTGTCTTCTAATGTTCAAGAGAACTTCCATAACTATACGGTGCTCTGGACTTCTGATCAGTTGCAATGGTTGATTGACGGTCAATTGGTCCGAACCCTGCCGTATGCCGCTGCCAACGGAGGTGCCAACTATCCGCAGACCCCCATGACTGTCCGTATGGGCATCTGGGCTGGTGGAGACTCTAAAAACTCCCCGGGAACAATCGAGTGGGCAGGCGGTCTCACCGACTACTCCAAAGGACCCTACACTATGTATGTTCAGAGTGCCACCGTCAACGACTTCTCCACTGGCAAGGCGTATGAGTACGGCGATCATTCTGGAAGCTGGCAGAGTATCAAGGTTATCCAGTCAGTATTTCCCACCCTAATGTTTGGATCCCACTAATACTTTGTAGGGGAGCCTCAGCGGTCAACCAGACTATTGTCGCAGCTGCCACTCCTCACCTCTCTATGGCCCAAAAATTCCAAGCTCTGCCTCAGACCACCAAGTTGGCAATCTACGGTGGTAGTGGTGCCGCTGGAGCCCTTCTTCTCTTCGCGATCCTCTTTTCTTGCATCCGCCAACGACGCAAGGGAAGACGGGAACGTGACGCCTACAATGCACAGATCGAGCAGGAGCGTGAACAGGCCTATCGTGACCAAATGGAACTACGCGAGAAGGGTCTCGGAGGCTGGGACAAGAAGGAATTCGATCATCAAGGTGAAGATGCATTGGGCGGCTGGGGAGGAAGCTATGTTCCCACATCGACGAGCGCCAACAACCTCCCTGCTGGTGCATCGAAGTTCCCAGGCAACGTCACAGTGAATGAAGTCCCGTCGAGAACGAACAGCCCTGCGCTTCCACGAGGCGTTGATCCTGTATCGAGGATGCAAACACCTTCTTTAGCCAGTCCAGCACCTCAAAGCCCAAGGGCGTGGACTGGTGGTAGCCAGGGTGGCCTAGTCCAAAATGCAGGCAATGCGTATTCGGGAGGATATGGTGGAAACCCCAATATTCCCAGAAGTCCCTCGTTCCCTCTATCGCCCCAAGTTCCACAGCAGAGAGCGCAGGGAGGAGGTTATAGTAGCGGGGGATACTCGAGATTTTGAGGTGCAGGGGTAGCTTTTTCGTTAATGTTTATGGATCGGGACCGGAAGATGATCGCAGCTTATGAATTCATGGAAAGGAATGTACGCTGGATTCGTCTCATTTCCTTTTATATCATGTCAGATTAACAAGAGCGAGCGATTTCTTTGAGCTTTAGAGCGTGTACAACCAACGAACGTTTATATCCACGATATTTGCAACACCTGAATGAGCAAGGTTCTTAAGTGTGGCAGAAACAAATTCTAATGGAAACATGCGGGTAAGTTGGCAATGCCCATAAAACATACTGTCTCCAAACATCAATTCCACAGAGCTCACTCTTCATCTCCATCCTCCTTCCTTTTCACCGGCGCTTCCTTCCTCGCCGCCGCCTCAGCATATTCCCAATTCGTCTTGTTCGTCATCTCCTTATACTCAATAACATGCTCCGGCACCTCCTTCACAACATTATATGGTCCCGGGACCGGCTCCCCAAACTGCTCACTCAGGGGCAGCACTCCCGTCCAAACTGCATCCAGCACTTTTTGATCCCCCAAATCACAGATCTCATCATTTGGCACACCTTCTCTAACCTTCGCACTCCCACTGTCAATCATCACTTTTAGGATCTGCGTGCTCTGCATCTCGCCCGCGTTAGGTGGAACTCTCGTGTGTCTCCAGCGATCGGGGACCACGCTGTTGGTGATGAGCTCCATCGCCCACAGCTTTTCATCCAGATCAGTGACCAGTGTCGCGTGCCCGAAGAGAACGGCCGAGCGGTAGTTGTAGTTATGGGAATTGGGCGTCAAAGTCAACACCAGGCCGTCGACTTTCGAGGCGGCGATGCAGACGGGCAGGCCAGGAGAGGAAGAAGAGCGCGAGACGTTCATAAGGCGGGCGGAGACGTAGCCGTGGAGGTACAGGTCTAGGGGCTCGGAGATAGATGCTGAGGGCCGCGAGAAGGAGCCCATTTGACCAATGAGGGGGAGGATCACCGGGAACGGGTCTGCTGGGGAGGGATGGAAGGAGACATGAAGAACTGGGGTAGTGTTTATGATGGTGTGTATCGTTGTCAGAGAGTACACAGCTAGTAACAGATTAGAGTGGTAGGAATGTGAGCAGGAGAGAAGTAACCCTGGTGCTTGTATCTGTTGACAGTGTTGTGTACATCTTTCGGATACTCGAGGTTATGTCGAACCATGATGAGATTGAAAGCTTAGGACTTTGCGCGACTATGAAAGAATTGGTCTGGATAGCTTTCGCCATACTGCAAGGCTGACGGACTGTTTAAGTAGGTCAGTCACTCGACATGCTGTGGGTGTCCCTTCATGCAGCTTCATACCCCGCTAGACTCGAACATGCAAGTCCACGCGAGTAATCACCCACATATCCCACCTTCGCCCTCTCGCTGCTGAAGTATTCACGCTCCTTCTCTTCCCTCTTCCGCTGCTTTTTGGGACATTATCAACCCCACGTGATCGTCTTCCGGCTTCTGTTTCCCAATCCGGCGAAAGATCTCGACCCCACCATACTTACCCCGCCATCCATCAGACGAAACGAAACAGCGCCTCAGCGCATCCCGCCCTATAACGCAGGGGACATGCCTCTACTTGAAATCGCTTGCTTTAATGCCGAGTCTGCGCTTCTCGCCCAGGAAGCTGGAGCGGACAGGGTAGAGCTATGTAAGGAGCAAGAACTCGGAGGGACGACGCCTTTGTTGTCGACCTTCAAATGTCTCAAAGATGCATTTTCGATACCGATTTATGTGATGATTAGGCCTCATGGTCGGCATTTCAAGTACAGTGATGACGAATACCTAGATATGGAGCGGGAAATCGAAATCTTCAACCGGGAAGGCGCTCAGGGGTTTGTGTTCGGCATCCTGAATGGGACGGGGACCGTGGACAAGGAGAGGTGTCGAGGCTTAGTCCTGAAAGCCGAAGGCAGGCCTTGCACATTTCATCGGGCCTTTGATGAAATACTAGAAAGAGATATGCTAGAGCAGCTGGAGCTATTGGTCGAAGTCGGATTCAGAGCTATGCTGACAAGTGGCGGAAAGAAAAATGCAGTCGAGGGAAAGGAGATGCTCAAGAACTTAGTGGCTGCTGCACAGGGAAGAATAGATGTGATAGTGGGTGGCGGTGTGAGGTCCTTAAATTTGGAAAATTTAAGGAAAGAGACGAATGCACCTGTCTTCCACTCGAGTGCCATTGTGGATGTAGGCGGAGGGGACATAGCAAGTAGAGATGAGATCAAGCTGCAGCAACGTTGTCTCAATGCATGAGACTTGCGATTGCAACTGACGAATAGAGTGAAGGCGAAATCAGGGGTATCAAATTGCTTAGTTCATGCTTCTAGTTATTGATCACCCCCGCCCTCTAGCCGTACCCTAACCTCCCTGACCAATGCTTTTGCTTCCTCAACCTCAACGCCGTCCTGACATAACTCCGTCGCTAATTGCATTGCTCTTGTATAATCACCGGTTCTCATTGCATATTTCGCCAACCACATTCTTGCTTTCGAAGTAGCAGCAGTAACACCAGTACCTGCTCCTGAATCTCCTCCTCCGGTGCCAGCGCCAGGCCGTGACTCGTCATCTGATGATTGAGAATCTGCGTGGATGTTGATGACAGATGCCTCCAAATTATCGCCGGCTCCTTCTTCCTGGGCCACACACATTTCCATGTATGCTCTTGCCTCTGCATCATCCTCGAGCCGTTCGTACATCCCTGCGATTTGAAGCAGAATCTCAGGGTCCATAGTTCCCCCTTTCTCTCGCCCACCACTTCCAAAAGAGCTTCCTACGCCGGCATCATAGTAGCTATCCGCCAACAAAGCCCTCTTCAGCGCTTTGATTCCTTCCAAGTCACGTCCCATCTTTTGGAGACATGATCCCACGGCCATCCACATCTTACCATCCCAGGGTCGTAATCCTGCTGCGCGTTTGTAATACCATAAAGCGTATGCGTGCATCTCCAATACCTCGTAAGTCTGACCCAAACCATACCATGCTCTGTAATCCCTCCTGTTGACATCAACTGCTCTCCTATAGGACTCGATGGCAGCATGAGTATTCTTTAATTCGACGTACTCATGTCCCATGAGCGTCCACGCGCTCAGGCACGATCTGTCCAGCGTAAGGGCCCGCCGGAAATACTGCACAGCCTTTTCATGCGAAGAAAGTAGAGAATAATAATTTCCAATTACAACACATGATTCTGGACGGAATTTATCAACAGAAGAGCAGAGGTGTGCAAGAAAGGATAGTTTTGGCCGTAAATTCATAACGTATAGAATGTTGGAATAGTGATCGAGTGAGTCTAGTCTATGAGGATGAAGGGCAAGGAGGTTACTGAAGTGCGCATCGGCCGTAACAAAATCTTTGGTGTGGTAAGCCAAGAGAGCAAGGCAGGTGAGGAGGAAGGGGCTCGTTGGGAATATTGAAAGGAGTTGATTTAAGGAGTTGGAAAGCGAGGGAGTCGATTGGTAAAGTTCGAGTGAGGTGTGAAGATGGAAGATAAAGGAGAGAATGTTTTGTGGGAGGTGCGGAGAAATTCGATTAAGCTTTGAACTGTCAGCAGTCGTGCAAGAGCGGGAGATCCAACCCTTACATCTTCGACTCGGCTGATTAATGAAGTCATTTCCAACCAACAACCCCAATTGAAAGAATAAAGGTGAACGCTTCGGATCAGCCAGCGCATAGCTTCTTCTTCATTCTTGTCTTTGGCAAGGACCATTCCGTAGCTGGGGCGATTAGCGAATCTGTTCGATACTTAGCAAAGAACAAACTCACAGGTATTCAAGCCAGCCTTGGCTCCCAAGGACATGCCCATTCTCCGATTCCCGCTCGGCAAACCATCCTTCTAAGAATCGAGCAATCGTCACCAGTTGCTTATTGATGGTATTTCCCCCATCATGTGGACCCATGACCATTTCGCTGTCTTCGTCCTTTTTCTTCTCACCCGACATAAATTTTGCATACAGAGCCAAGAACAGACTCTTCTGGCTTAACCTTGGCGCTTTGAACACACTAGCAGAGCTTGTTCGAGAAGATGATGCCTTTCCCTTGCTCTTACCCTTAGGTGTCGATGAACTTTGGTTCTTTGGTGCTGCTGTAGATAGAATACCGGAAAGAACGGTGTCTGGAAGAAATACAGCTGCGCAACGATCATACTCTCGACAGTCAAAGAAAGACTTCGCCAGAAGATATTGATTGATCTCTCTCGCCTCCAGCTGTGCTTCATCGGGATCGATGTTACCCGTCACAACGATTGGGGGCAGGCCTTCCAAAGGGACCTCCGTCATCTGTGAGTCCTCAGGTTCTGAGGAGGTATCTGGTGTTGGGATCGACGTTAATAGCTCTGCAGCCCTGGAGGATGTTAGCAACGCACCACAGCTCACAAAGTGCTCCGTACCACTTGGCAGACTGGTATAAACATCGTTCCGAGCACTTCACAACGGCTCCCTGCAGGGCAGCTCGTAGATGCGCCGTCTCCCGCTCGTTGAGAGGCATTATGAACCTGGACCTCAACCTCCGCTCCGAGCGATGCTCGATATCTATGTATCGATGCCGCCACGGCTGGTTCTTGTTGACTAGCTTGTGGATGCTGGACGACGTCGCGGGCCGTTCCTCAGGCACGCGGGGCAAGCTGGACGCGTCGATGTCACGGTTGGCTGCACTGGGCGTCTGATGATCCAATTTGAAGTGACTCTGGGGCGTGATGGTCTGTGTGCTCGGCCGTGGCAGGACTTTTCCAAGGTGGTTTTGTTGTTCCTGGCAGATTTCAGTCGCTGGCCGAGTTCAGTGTTGGTGGGGAGTCGCGACTCGATAAACATCCTAGGAACCCCTGTTTCTGCCACCCCACCCCACATTTCTATTCCTCACTCTCACCGCTAAGTCACCGTCCCCAAGTTGGCGGCAATTTTTAGGCAAAAAGCAATTCGGGCCCCTTCAAGCTTTCTCCGCCGTTTGCTGCTCTCAATCGACGCTCACCAGCAGTTGAGACTACCATGGCAAAGACTACCACCCTCAAGGAGTTCGAATCTGTCTTTCCCAGGCTCGTTGAGGACCTCCTCGACCATGCCAAATCGTACAAGCTCCCTGAGGAATTCGTGAACTGGTACAAAGCTGTAGGCATTGGCTCTTGTTTTGCACAAACACACAAGCTGATCTCGATTCCAGTCTCTCAATGCCAACACAATCGGCGGAAAGTGCAACCGCGGGATGTCTGTGCCAGACTCCGTTTCCATGCTGCTCGAAGCCCCTCTCTCCGAAGAACAATATTTCCAGGCCGCTACATTGGGATGGATGACCGAGCTCCTGCAAGCATTCTTCTTGGTATCGGACGATATTATGGACAGCAGCATTACTCGTCGGGGTGCACCCTGCTGGTACAGACAACCACAAGTCGGAATGATTGCAATTAACGATGCTTTCATGCTAGAATCTGCAATCTACACCCTTCTCAAGAAATACTTCCGCAGCCACCCATCATACATTGATCTCGTCGAGTTATTCCACGAAGTTACCTTCCAAACCGAGATCGGCCAATTGTGTGACCTACTCACGGCACCGGAGGACAAGATCGACCTTGACAATTTCTCAATGTCCAAGTATCAGTTCATTGTCATCTACAAGACTGCATACTATTCGTTCTACCTCCCCGTTGCCCTCGCTCTCTACCATCAGAATATTGCCACGCCGAAGAACTTGAAGCAGGCTGAAGACATCTTGATCCCGCTCGGAGAATACTTCCAGATCCAGGACGATTACTTGGACAACTTCGGGCTCCCAGAGCACATTGGCAAGATTGGCACTGATATTATGGACAACAAGTGCTCATGGTTGGTCAATCAGGCTTTGGCGATTGCCACTCCCGAGCAGAGAAAGGTGTTGGAGGATAACTACGGACGCAAGGACAAGACTCACGAGGCTGCCGTCAAGAAGCTTTACGATGAGCTAAAGCTGGAGCAGATTTACAAAGATTACGAAGAGAAGCGTGTTGGTGAGATCAGAAGGCTGATTGCCAACGTCGATGAGTCAGAGGGTTTGAAGAGGACGGTTTTCGAGAGTTTCCTGGCCAAGATTTACAAGCGAAGCAAGTAAATAGGTCTGGGGCATGGGCACATGGGATGCTATGGGTCTTGCTAAAAATAACAGTCTACATAGATATGAGCTGCTTGCGTTTTCATATACCCATATCCAGCTCTTTGGTGCTCTGAATGCGCATAATAGATGATAACCTCACTGTCTGCCTCCGCTGGCACTCTGTTTCATTTGCAGCCTTCGAAAAGGGGACAGTCCTGATAGTCCAATAAATCTTGTTGAATGAGAGGCGCCTGATGCCATGACTGGAAGTTGTCAATACTATTTTTTCCATTCGTATTCCTGTCATCTGTTGCAAACAATGGCTATCTTCATCCGTTGATGAGCTTGCTGGCAAGGCTTTCTTTCATAAGCTTCCGATGCCAAGTCTAGGCTGCCGTTCACTTCTTCACGCTACTTGTATTGTTTTCTGACTTCACGTACAATGAGCATACGGAGTGGAGAAGGTGCAAAGTAAGCAAGGTGCGCGCCTTCTCTAAGCGAGCCCCTAAAATACCTGGCTACGTTAAGCCTAGTCCCAGAGCCCAGTCCCAGAGGTTCCGCCTTGCCAAAAGCCTGACGTGCGGCGCAGCTTGCTGATCTCCAACATCAGCCTCGATTGCCCACATCTACGGGCATAAGCATCGATCACCTGTCCATTGTCCCACCTGTTCTTCTTCGTATGAAGTCGGTGTTCCTTCAAATACATTGTCCTCCAAACCTGGGAAAGCAAAGAAACTCTTAGCAGCTCTCAAGATGCCTTCCCATACTACGACCACACTCCTATCACACCACGGTGATTCGTCATGCCGTCAATACGCCCTCTTTTTCCATGGTCTCACGCCTCTGTGGTCCCTTTTCACACCTCTGATCTTCGCAATCATAGCGTCCGTCCTGACACACTGGATCCGATCCATTACCCCGGGCATAGATGTTGGAATCAAGCCCAGTATCGAAGTCACGCCGCCAACACCTAGTGACGATGTCGAAGCTACGGCAATACCAGACCTCACAACGAGTACAGAATCTAGCACCGAGGACCAACCACCCCCGTACCAACCACCCGCCCAAGACTCCACTCCAGCTCCAGCTCCAACCTCAACTCCAACACCACCGAAGGTACCACGCACTTCAGCAGGAAGATTCGTCATGGGGTCCGCCATTTTCCTTAGTATTATCGCCTCTCTGTTCTTCAGCGCCGTAGCTTTGCAAGCATTAATCTTCTGCCAACACTGGAGTCCTGTCTCCATTCTCCCTCGCATCATTTACTGGACCATTTTCATTATTCCATCTTGTTGGGCAACCGTTGGAGCCTGTTGTTGGCTCATGCTGCTGAGGGATCTTTGGGGACCAGGGATGAGGAAGAAGTTTCCCATCAGCGAGACTGCCATACTATATGGGCTGACGTGTACTTTGATTTCTCCTTTTATCCTTGTTGGGTTTGTGCTCGGAGGTGGGGCAGTGAAGGCGATCGAGGCATGCCAACGACGATTTTGTGGTGATGCATTGGAGGATGAGAGGGAGGAGATCGAAGAAAGCGTTGAGCTACAAGAAGGTCCAAGGATGGAGGTCCACGCAGAATCACCAGAGGGGAGTGGAAGCGGAGAGGAGGAAAGGGTTGGCTTGATAGCTGGCGTGGAGAAGTGAGTGAGGTGTGGGGAGACAAGTGGAAGGACTCGCATTGCATGCTTCAAGATTTGAAGGGTGAGGCAATTGTTTCCTTTCTTCAAGTGCAACGTTCATTCCATCTCGTTGTACAGATCGATTTGGGACAGTCCATTGCGAGAGAGCAGAGAGGACTAAATGGGCCGATAATTCGCTGCCGTGCGTAATCAGAACGGATTGTTCGCACTTCACTTGACGACCTCCTAGAGCCTAATGACCAGATCCAGTCAATGCTGACTTTGATGGCAAATACAATGTTAGATTAGGTGTTTTACATACCCAATATGCCAATCATTCTATGAGTGTAGTCGCTATGCTCCTCCCCTAATTGGTATCGTTATGCAGTTACCTGGCCACCCGCTCCATCCACTTGTTTCCCTTCCTGCTTCCCTTTTTCATCGACTTCTGGTGTTACCTCCGCCGCAGCTTCGCTGCTGCTCTTACTATCTGTATTCGTACCCTTTTTTGCTGGAACTTCTGCAACATTTACTTCTGGAATAGGAGGTTTTGGTCTAGGAATGGCTTTCGCTTTCACGAGGTTAACAATGTAATCTCCAGCATCCCCAGCCCCACCTAATCCACCTATTTTCGACTTGAAATGTTCGGCGTCACCAAGCATTCTGTCAGGGTACGATTAGTCTGGTCTCAAATAACAAAGGTGACAGGCACGAACCTCGATTGAGCTGCCTCGCTCTGCAGCGTCACATCACCGAACGCCTTCCCCCATTGCTCTTTATAGTTCTTGAAGACTGGCTCCATAATCATCTTAACTGTCATCTCTGGCAGATGTTTGCTAAGAACACGATGCAACGTGCTTGTTTCCTTGGTCAAGGTCTCCATATAAGTGTTTACGCCTGTTTTGCCCTCTTTCTCCCAATCAATGGTTTTCATGGCCTTCGCATGGGCAGCGGCTCGGCCAGCCATGATATCGACCAGCTTGTCATAAATAGACTGTTGGTGCTCGAGGTACGCCCGCCGAACTTTGTCGAATTCTCCCATGAGTGTTGCAACAGAGGATCCCGAGCCCAGATGCCGCCGCACAAACTCGCGGATATGAGGGATCAAAGTGCTGATGAATGACAAAGCTTGCGCTGCAAGGGCGAGGTGCTTGGTGGTGATGTTTTTCAAGCCAGCCGATCTTGTAGCGCCAGCTCCTAGAATGAGCTGCGTACATCGAGAGTTAAACAGTGTCAGGTAAGACAATATCGATGTTGCAATCTCCTGAGTCATGGACGGGATGCCCGTATTCAGATGGAGGAAGGAAGAAAGGCCGTGCAGACAGAGGATGGCAGAAACAGGCAGAAGAAACGATTCACTTTCGATAACTGCCGGGCGAGTGGTGGTTTTTGAAGGTGCGGTCGATGGGGTTGAGGCCCCTGAGGTACCATTTGTTTGGGGAACCAGCAAGGAACCAATGCCTTTGGCTTGAGAAGGCGTCGTGGGTGGGAGCCATATTTTGCTACCAACGCTCCATGATTCGGCATCATGTGTGCTTGCTGAGAGAATACGCAGCAGCTCTTCTTTATCCTCGTCTGCAAAATCTTTTGCATTCCATGGATCGGCTTCCATGCCTGTGGCTAGAGCTTGTCTTTCGGATTCGCTGAGCTGTTGAACGAACTCTTTGATATGGCTATTGACAACGTTTTTCAATGCAGTCCCGCTCCTACCAGATACAGCTTCGCACTCATTCGCGAACAACAAGTTGAGAGTAAAATAGCGGAGAAAGTTTTCCACGGACAGGTGTACACTCTGTTCAGACCGAACTCTTAGGACTTTGACAATCTTGTCCTGTGCAATGTCCACTGCTTGTCCTAGGAGATTTGACATATCTAGAGTTTGATGCATTTCCTCTTGAATTTCTCGGCCAGAGGCGCCTTTGGAGGCTGCTGGCTGGATGCGACTATCAAGGCCTGCCACGCCTGGGCTTCTCGGAGGCGACTTCAGTCCGTTCGATGCTGGGTCGCCCAGTGTACTAGTGACATCTAGTAACACCTTCACTTGAGTTCCAAGCCTTCTTAGCGTTTCACCAACTCCTATATACGTCTCTCTTAACAATTCTTCTGCGTCTTCTGGTTCTAACGCTCTAAGATTGCGTGCAAGAATTGTTGATTTTTCTTGCTGTGTCTTTTGTCTACCTCCCCCTACAGTGGACGCGGACATCATGGAATCTGCATCTTCGTCATTAGACGCTGGTAATGGTCGTCGAATAATGCTCCTGATTTCCCGCAAGACTGAGTCGCGATATGCTGCCGTCGCCGGTGATGTGTGTCGAGCTCGATGTAGACCACTCAAATTAGATAGCAACTCGGACCTGAAATCATTCTTCATTGTCAAATACGTAGGGTACACTGAAGGCTCTCGGTTGTGACCCCCTCTTGATCGTTGTGAGGCGCTATTCCAGCGCTGTAAGGTGTCTGGAAACGAGACGGATTCTACGTGACGCCTTAGGTCGCCCATCAGCGCATTTAAGAACCTCGTCTCAAACACTTTGCCAATACGGAATCGCAATGTATCGAGATCATTTGTGACTCCTTGTAAGGCCGTCGCACCTCGAAGATCGCGCAAGAGAATATCCTTCTCGGGAACTTGGTTCGAGGTTTCTCCAGATATTAGCTTTTCTAGCTCATCGATTGCGTCCAGGGCTTTTTCAACCTCCCCAGTGTCAACTAAGGACTCAGCACTAGCAACTGATTCGACGATGCGCTTCAGCTGTTGCACGGCGTCGCTAAGTTGCTTCAGATTCTCCCTTCGACGTCTCTTATTTACGATGTTAAGTCCTCCCACAGCCATTTCCTCGTCGAGAGCCATGAGCTCTTTCCGCAATGCTTTGATTCGTTCCACAGAGTCGGCAGCCTCAGAATGAAGCTCCCTCAAAGATCCTAGTGCCGCGAAGAATGAAGTAGAAGCTGTGGATATTGATGAGATCAAGTGCACTTCGATAGTATCCATGTACCAAGATAGCTTCTCTTGCAAAATAGCATTAGTCGCAAGGGCTTTCCGCGGTCCAAGCGCAGTCCCATTTGAACCTCTTCGCTCATCGGGTGTTCCGGGGGCTGGACGGACTACTTCTGAGCGTTCACTGACGACATCAAAAGTTCGAGGGTTCTCGAGATGGAAGTCTTCCTCAAAATAAACGTTAGGTATCGTCGATAGAGGCGTTGGTGCATGTGCCGCACGTCTGCCCGGTCCTCCACTTGACCGTCTCCGTATAGTTGGGGTCTCGATGGACGAAGCTAATGAGGCCAGTGAAGCCTGTCTCGACAGATTCGGTCGACTGGAAGAGCGGCGGTCCAACTCCAACAGATCCGAGAAATCGTCTGCCTTGCTCCCTTTTCTGAAAAGTTGGGTTCCACCTTCTTCTTCATTTTCTTTTGCCCGCTGCAACGCATCATAAAGGGCACCAACCTGTGTAAGGTAAGGTCTGAACTCCGTTGGATCGACAGTAGTGATATTTGTAAGGGCAACTGGAGGAATGTCTCGCGCAGTAGGTGGTTTGTGCGCACTGGAAGCTGGTGCGGAGGTATGTGGAATTAACCCTGTCCGAACAATGGGTGGTTGTAGGAGGGTAGAGATGGCTAGATGGTGTCAGTAATCACAGTTACTAGAGCTCTGATAGCCCACCATTTTGACCAGATTCATTGAGCCCATGCCAATGAGATGCCGTATCCAGTGTGCCACCTATTGAATGTATTGAGCTAGCCGTTGAGCCACGCCTTGGTTGGTATCTGCCACTAGACCCTGGTCTACTCAACGTCAGTACCTCTGCCACAATCCTCAGAGTTCAACTCCCACAGACCTTGGGAACGGATATTCGCCTCGCGTGGGCGAGGGGGATATCGGCGAGAGACTGTCGACGGAATGTCGGGGGGCGGAAGAGGCCATGATTCGAATAGCTTGTCCGTAGCAAGGGGTTTTGAAGAGTTGCTGCGCTTAACCCTACGACCTACGACCTACGACCTCCAACCTTCCCCTACACCCGCAAATAAATGCTACTACTTGAGTAGCACAAGGTCCGTAGTGTTTCCCTGATGAAGGAGGGCTATCGGGCCACGAGGCCTCAGCAACCTGGCAACCTGTCAACTCCCTCGTTGACGACGCGATGGCGTGCTATCGGGGGATCATTGCTGGTGGAGTACAAGCAGCATGACGGTTCTTTGCGCGGGGATGGCGGGGATCTCGTGGCGTCGTGCAAAATGCATTGGGGTTGAGGTTACGGAGTTTGATGGATGGATGCTGGATGGATCTCACTTGAGCTTGAGACGGCCTGGCCCCTGGCCCTGCGCGAGCGTAGCCTTTTCATGGGTCCAGCAGGGCGGCGATGATTGGCTGCAAATACCCGTGCGGCTTTCTAGAAGGGGACGGCGCCCGACAGGGGGTTGATGCAACCACTTTAAGGCCGGACACGCGAGACACGAAAATTCGCGACTCCTGAAAGAGACGAGACGGGACGCGCGCGCTCCCCTCGTTCTCCTCCTGCTTCAATCTTCCCTAGAAGTCAACCTCCCCCCTTCAACGCTTTTTCTCTCACAAACGCAGACGCAAACTGGCACGTCTTTGTTCAGAATGGATAGACAATCGGTTTTCTCCTTGAGTGTTCTCCCGCCCGAGTACGACAACGAGGATACGCGTGGCCAGATTCAAGCGCAGTTGGAGCAGTTCATTCTGCAGTTCCGTCTCGACAATGCCTTCATTTACAGGTTAGCCCTCCCCATGCGTGCGTACGTTTGATGAACACTCGCTGACCCTTTGCCAGAGATCAAATCCGCGAGAATGTTTTGCTCAAGCAATACTTTTGTGATGTTGATGTTGGCCACTTGATCTCCTTCAACGAAGAGCTGGCTCATAGATTGGTCACCGAGCCTGCGGACATCATTCCTCTGGTAAGTTCAACGCAAGATCTAGCATACATTCGCTGATGATCCGCCAGTTCGAGGCTGCCTTGAAGAGATGCACCCATCGAATTGTCTATCCCTCCACTAAGGACGTCGTCATTCCTGAACACCAGCTCCTGCTTCACTCCTCAGCTGGTGACATTTCGATTCGAAATCTCGACGCTCTCACAATCTCACGGCTGGTCCGAGTGCCTGGCATTGTAATTGGCGCATCGGTCTTGTCCTCGAAAGCAACAGCACTCCATATTCAATGCCGAAACTGTCATCAGACGAAGATTTTGCCAGTCGCTGGTGGCTTTGCTGGTGTGTCTCTCCCTCGGCTATGCGATAGAGTTAAGATGCCTGGAGACAATCCATGCCCAATGGACCCGTATGTCGTAGTTCACGAGAGTTCTCAATTTGTTGACCAGCAAATCATCAAGCTTCAGGAGGCACCAGATCAGGTCCCTGTCGGAGAACTTCCAAGACATGTCCTTATCTCCACAGACCGATACTTAACTAATCGCGTTGTCCCTGGGACCAGATGTATGATTACGGGCATCTTCTCAATCTACCAGAACAAGCAATCAAAGGGCTCGAATACCACTTCAGCAGTTGCCATCCGAACTCCTTATCTTCGAGCAGTCGGCATACACAGCGACGTTGACCACACCGCAAAGGGGAACGCCATCTTCTCCGAGGAAGAAGAGCAGGAATTCCTCGAAATGAGCCGGAGACCCGACTTGTACAGTGTGCTTGCAAACTGCATAGCTCCATCAATCTATGGCAACCAAGATATCAAGAAGGCTATCGCCTGTCTTCTTTTCGGTGGATCGAAGAAGATACTGCCGGACGGAATGAAACTTCGTGGAGATATCAACGTGCTCTTGCTTGGTGACCCGGGTACTGCAAAATCTCAGCTGCTAAAGTTCGTCGAGAAAGTAGCTCCAATTGCCATTTACACGTCTGGTAAAGGATCCTCAGCAGCAGGTCTCACGGCCTCAGTTCAGCGAGATCACACCACGCGAGAGTTCTACCTCGAAGGGGGAGCTATGGTATTGGCTGACGGAGGAGTGGTCTGCATTGACGAGTTCGATAAAATGCGAGATGAAGACAGAGTAGCTATCCACGAAGCTATGGAACAGCAGACCATTTCAATTGCCAAGGCGGGCATCACCACAATTCTGAATGCTCGGACTTCAGTGCTCGCTGCTGCCAACCCTATTTTTGGGCGATATGACGATCTCAAGACACCCGGTGAAAATATCGATTTCCAGACCACCATCCTCTCTCGTTTCGACATGATCTTTATTGTGAAAGACGACCATGATCGAGGCCGAGATGAAAGAATAGCCAAGCACGTAATGGGCATTCACATGGGAGGGCGAGGTGTGGAAGAGCAAGCTGAAGCCGAAATTTCTGTCGATAAGATGAAACGATATATCAGCTACTGCAAGTCGTAAGATGCTCATCCCTATTCAACCAAAAGCACTGACTAACCGAACAGACGTTGTGCACCCCGCTTGTCCCCTGAAGCTGCAGAAAAGCTTTCCTCCCACTTTGTCTCGATTCGCAAACAAGTTCATGCAGCTGAGCTTGAGGCCAATGCGCGATCGTCAATTCCAATCACCGTCCGTCAACTAGAGGCTATCATACGTATCACGGAGTCCCTTGCCAAGATCTCACTCTCCCCAATTGCCACAGAACAACATGTTGATGAAGCAATTCGGCTATTTCTGGCTTCAACCATGGATGCGGTGAAAATGGGTAGTGGACAGGGAAGCAAAGAATTGAACGAAGAAGTGAACAAACTCGAGGATGAGTTGAAGAAGCGTTTACCCATTGGCTGGTCTACTAGTTTACAGACTCTTAAGCGGGAACTTTGTGATGGGAAGGGTTATAGTGAGCAAGCTCTCGCGAGGGCAATCACGATTTTGCAGAGGAGAGACACGGTAACCATTCGTGGACAAGGCAGTCAAGTTTATAGAAGCGGTGCTTAGATCTTGGAGGTTCTGGTTTCATGTGAGGTTATGCAACGATGGCGTTTGGCGTTGATTTATGAATCAGGGCAATGGGAATTTGGGCTATGCGGTGGGGAGATGGTCTAATTATGAAGCCTGATGTAGAAATGGTAAGCAAAATTATTCTGATGCTAGTCAAGTATGCAGATGTCGTGGGTGAGAACGGTAAGTGAAAATGTTCATCTTTGGTTGATCTATGAGTTCTTCTTTGCTTCGGGGCCGATCCACCTCTCTCATCTTACATCCGCATCCTTTCCACTCACATGATGTCAAGATCAGGTGAGAAAGGCCAACCGCTAATTACATGAATACATGTATTTCCGAGAATTTCATGGCCCTCCATCAATGCGTCCGCTCCCTTGACTCCTCTGTACCTAAAATTATCAGACGCTCCACCCGTAAATGCCTTCTCTCCACGCCCAATAATACTCTTACATAAACATATCACATTCCGCCTTCACCGCGCAGTCTCTGTCTTTGAAATTGGTACGCTAGGAGGGCCCATAGCCATGCGTTTTGGATCTCGTTCGCTCACTTCCCCTTCAAGGCTACGTTTCTTCTCCCGTTCTGCTTTGAGGGCAGCCTCTTTCTGCGCTTGGCGGCGTGCTTCTTTGTCCTTACGCTCGTTTTCTTTCCGCAGTGCTTTCGATTCGAATTCGTGCCAATCCCCTTCTAGCTTTGAGAGTCTATTGAATCATTAGTTGTAAGTCTGGATGAGGAGAAGGGGAGGAACATACTCTACAGCCTGTCTTGGCTTTGGTTCCTCCGTAGTGAAATACGGATGCTCTAGAACGTCAGAAGCTGAAGGTCTCTTAGCAGGATCGTATTGAAACATCGCTTCCAAGAGCTCATAAGCAGCTGGAGTTACACGTTCTTTGTATTTCTCCGCAAACACATTTGGTCGTCGTGCCGAAGGTCGGAGAAGCTCGAACCAAGCCATGTCGACCAGACCTGGCCATTCCACTTTATTGGGGGTTCCGAGTATTGCGTAGATTTTCTCCAGCTGGCTGATTTCGCCTCCATCACCAGGAAAGATTGCATGCCGTGTAAATATCTCCACTAGCACGCAGGCTGCACTCCAGATATCTACCGCAGGACCATACTGTGTTTCGCCAAGTAGAAGCTCTGGCGATCTATACCAAATGGTAATGACGCGATTCGTGTAATCAAGCTGTCGTCGCTTCGCATAAAATCTAGCGAGGCCGAAATCCGCAAGTTTCAACTGGCCTTCGTTACTAACAAGAATATTGGCTGCTTTAATGTCGCGATGAAGAACACCTCGTCGGTGAAGATAATCAAGACCTTCAAAGAGTTGCTTCGCAAGATGTTTCTTATGCGCAGGCTCTAGCTTAAAGGTAGGGTGGTTCAGTAGCCCCGTGAGATCGTGTGAAAGGTACTCGAACACCATGAAGCAATCGTTTTTCTCGACCATGACTTCCTGTAAGTTGACGATAGTGTGATGTTTCAACGACTGTAGCAATTTTATCTCTCGAACTGCCGTGACCGGAAATCCGTCTCGTTCACCTTCCATGCGAATCTTTTTCAAAGCCACGAGGCTTTTGGTATACACATGGATAGCTTTGAAGACCTTTCCATACGTCCCAGAACCAACAACAGATTCATTCCCGGGTTTTCGAAAGTAGACGGAGTCAGACTTTTTGAATTCGTCGGGAAGTTGGGGGCGTTCCTTCAGGCGTTTCATCGTCTTCTTGACCTTTCTAGTCGTTGGAGGGGCTGGCTCGCGGAAATCTTGTCGTCTAGCAGAGGCTGGCTCGGTTGGAATATTTCGGGAATTGGGACCCCGGGGTCGATCGGGGCTGACTTGTACGTTGCGAGCTGGACCTGCACTCAGTTTTGAAGAAATCTCGGGCTTTGGTGGAGTCGGAGTAGCCTTAGACGGTCCCTTGAAGGCAAAGCTAAACTTCGACGAGTTTTGCTGGCTTTGTGGCCCAGTCGGAGGTGGTCTACTTGGCGGTGGCATTTGCTCCTCATCTTTTTTCTTAGCTGATTCCGAATCCTCAACTTGCAGTTCTTTGGACGGTCTGAAAAGGTCTTCGCCATCCTCTTCATCTGGAACCCTAGCATTGTACTGGGGAGTGCTCTCATGAGATCCTGGCTGCGTTGGGTATGATTGTTGTGGAGAAGTGTGTTGCGGTGTGACGTTGCCCGAATGTTGCCCACGACCTGCCCCAACAGGCCCTCCTCCAGCATTCCAGTGAAGGTTTTGGAAATGTCCACCACGACCGCCTCGATGATCACCTCGCCCGCCTCGCGAGTTGAAATGATTGCCTCGAAAGCCTCGCTGGTTTCCACGAAAGTTTGGTTGATACCCTTGATTCATGGGTCCAGTAGGGGCAGGTTGATACGGAGGAGACTGGTTATTATAATAATGACCTTGAGGCCCGTTCGGGGCGGAGTAACTCGATTGCTGCTGGTAATTTTGTGGATATTGTCTAAATCATGTCAGTCATACCGAGGAAGATGTGAAGGTAGGGAAACCTACGGTTGAGGCGAGTATTGTTGTTGCCCACCCCAATTACTTCGTCCTGCAGAATAAGGAGATTGTGCTTGAGGAGATCCATGATAGGAGTTAGGTGTCATGTGATGCTGAGGAGATTGAGAGTACTGTCGCGGATCGACCTGGGGGCCTTGGTTGTACTGCGGCTTTAGGGGGAAAGCAGCTTGCATTTGGTTGTTAGGATGATAGCCTTGCTGGCCTCCATAGTAACCCCTGCCGGCCATCTTATCGGATTTTCCCTCGATGGTGTTTGCTACAGACACCGATGGTCTTGCTCCTTTAACCTCAATGCTATTCGCACCCGAGGCTGCTGAGGAGACTTGATGTCCGTTTCTTGACTGGGGGGTGTTCTCACGTCGATACTCGTCTCGGGGGGGTGGTCGTCCTGGTCCGTCTCGTTTTGGGGAATGTCCCCTAGATGGATTGGAGCTTCTGGGAGCTCGCGGCGAGTGCTGACGAGAGCGGCTTGATGGCTCGTATCGATCGATATCAGGGGATCTTCGGTCTATATGTGGTGAGTGACCTCTTCTTTGGGCTTGGCTCCTCGATTTCTCGAATGGAGACCTTGGTCGAGGTTTCTGGGCCTGCCGTGGGGGTGATCGATCGTGCTTGGAGCGGTGTTCGTAGCGATGCTCCGACGCGTGGCGCCGCGACGAGTTCTCGCGGTGCTTCGGGCTGGGAGAACGTCCTCGTCTTTCAAATGTACCAGAGTCACGGCGATGCCTGGATTTGCCCTCACCCCGAATATCTGAACTTCTCCGTTCTGGCGATCGTTTTCGAGACGGAGGTGGAAGTGGGGACAGAGTCCGCCGCTTCTTGTCCGGCCGTGACGAGGTGACGGAGCCTACGTCCAGTCGAGAAGGACTGCGGGATGTAGCTCGTCTCGACTTCTTATGGTGGCTTCGTGTTGAAGAAGGGCTTCGACTCTTGCGGCGTTTGCCTGACGATGATGGCGAATGGTGGGTGCTTCGTTTTGGTCTCTCAGAGCCTCGTGTGTCGAGCAGCTCCCTTCCTCTATTCCTCTCCCGAACCTCCTCCCTCGAGTCCCTTATAGGTGATCGGGATTGCCTCCGTCTGCGATCGCGACTGCGCTCGCGAGGTCTGTCCCCTTCGTGCTGTGACAGAGGCCTCGACTTGGTCGGACTGCGCTGTCGGGCCTTGGGTTCCCTGTCGCTCTCGGGGCGACGTGAAGCTGGCGATCGCGATCTTCTTGGACGTGTTACTCCTCGATCAACTCTACCTCGGTCTCTGCGATCGTCACCTTGGCTCCAGCTGTCTATCATGGCGACATACCGGCCTGGGGGATGTTGTGTGAAGGAAGTCATCGTCGAAAAGCTAGGTAAATGATGTCCCGCATAGTCCCGCTAATCAAGCCACTCAGAGTCGGGAAAGCACCCAATCCCCAATGAGACTCGAGATCTGGACAGAGCGTGCGGCGCAAGAAAGGAAAAAATCATCAAAACGTTGGTGAATGAAAAGAACCTCAAGCCTATTACCTTAGGCAAGAGAAACCTACCGTAAAGCGACTTTAAATTCGGCTTTGGCAGATTCATCCTCCCGTGCTGTTCCCGTGGCGGAGGAAAACCCCGAGCATCACCCCTCGACTCTGTCTCCCTCTCAAAGTCACAGACAAATTACAGATGGAGTCACGGCAAGTATATCTACGATGCGCAAATGCGCGGACAGTTCGACCATGCGGCTGAGCAATATCCTCCCCTTTTCATGCTTCACGGCGAAAAAATCCAGTGTTCGACAAGATTGGTGGAATGGTGGCCCCAAACCTTCCAGCCCCACGACATCGTGATAACCCATAAGTCCATCGCATGGCATCTGAAAAATCGCTGTATTTCGTAGCGCAATGTAGAGCCGGGTTGTTTGGCTAGAATGCTGCCTGTGATATCGACACAGCAGGATGCCACAGCTCTCGACGGTTGAGGTTATACTTCTCAAGACTTGTAAGTAGGACTCGCTGACAAGGCCGTCGAGGGAAGTGGATCGGTAGCAGTTGTCCATCGACGGCGATAATAGATACCTATAAGGAACTGTTTTCGCGGGTGCAGACTTTGCTGCAGGATGTAGATCGACGCTGGCCAGTCTTGCGGAGACAGTTTCTTGACCTTGGTATCGTCAACAAGAACCGTTGGCATATCCACCCTCTCTGGTTCTCGATGCCACATCGTAGTCAAGAATGCGCGGTTCGCCATCGAGATGAATAGCGGGCATGACTTTAAGTGTATCAACATAGGCGGAGTAGTCATAGCCTGTTGATCGATAAGACTGTGTGGGAATAGAAGAGATGCCCCCAAAACCCCAACGCCCCCGAAGAACCATACTCTCAAGTATCAGAAAAGATGATATCAAATCCGTATCGCTCAAGCCGCGGTACATCAGAGGACCAACAGCCCATCGCCTGATTCCACAACACGATGCAAAGCAATATTCATTCAAGTTGTCAGCGGCTTGGTGTCGAAGTTCGACAGGCAGAAGTAGACGTGTTCGGATCGGATCCAAAACATGCAATGCGGGGAGGTGATCGCCGGGTGGAGAGGAAAAGCTGCCCGGCAGGGCTAATCCTATTTATGTAGGCCAGTATCTGTCATGATCTGGGTGGAGTGAGGTTTGTAGGGAAGTCATCGTGAGTCGACGGCGAATTGAAAGGCCTATCGATGATGCAAAGTGGTGAGCTTCCTGCTTCACGACCTGAAAGGATAAGCAGCATGCTTGGAAGTCGTCGCTCATATGAGGTCAAAGATAAGTCGCGAATATCGTGTCGATAGTTAATCTGGTCCTCCAAACTGTTCAAGAAAATAAAGAAATCTTGGTCCTGATGGTCATCATTTGGGTTCCAGAGACGGAAGATTGAAGTCGTTGCTAAGTGTGCTCAACTTTACGCGTGCCGAAGGCGTAGATCAAGTCATAGCACTACGTTAGTCACATGACTTTACTATATCTAATCACGTGTACGTACATCAGAGGGTCCTTTCTGTGATCAAATTTAGGGCGAGGGGCAGCTTTTCTTTGCAATGCACGAAAATTCGGATACTATACCGAAAATTCTGGTTGGAGGCAAAGAACAGCTCGTTAGATATCATTCGTTATTTCCCTTTCAACGCCATACCGCAATTACAAATACATGCAATGTAAACTCCTCTCCTTGGCATATTATCCCAAAGTCGGAAACTGGTATCTGTAAGGGGCCTTGTCCATCTTTACCGCTCAAGCTCGTCAAGAGATGGTTCCTCAATATCCTTGCCCACGATTGCTTCGGCAACCTTCCAAATTTGTATCAAGTTATCTTCGGCAGCACTGCATACAACCCATGGTTCATTCTGGTTCCAACTGAAATCGGCAAGATGATTCGTATGACCACCATGCATGAACAACCTGGCAATGTTAGCATTGGCGAGAAAGCAGAAAGGAAGAAAGTTACAATTCGGGGGGGCCATCCTCTTGATCATCTGGCAATTGCTCCTCTCCAACCCTGCTGAGATCCCAAAAGATAACTCGACGATCATAACTTCCACTGCCCAGGATAGCCTCTTCATGGGGATGCCAAGCCAGGGAGGTTACAGCATCGCCATGGCCTTCCAAGGAGTGGAGCTTGTCGTTTAGATTCCTCAGATCCCAGATACCAATGGTCTTGTCAGCAGATGCAGTAGCCAAAACGAACTCCGAAGCGTGATTGAAAGCTAAGGCATTGATAGCGTCACTATGGCCCTGACCCGTTACAGATGATCGATCAGTTTCCGGTTGCCGAACATCGATGATTTGAAGGGTGAGATCGTCAGAGACGGTCCCGATCAGGGATTTGTGCAGAGGGTGATATTGAACGTCATTCACGATCGAGCTATGATGTGTATATACCCGCGATGCTTTGACGTGATTGTTGCTGGACTGGATGGTTTTCAGATCCCTGTATACGTTAGCCTCTCCCGGCTCGACAGGCATCTGTTCTTACCAGAGGCGAACAGTCTTGTCTTCACTTCCTGTGGCCAGCTTCCCGGCCTCATGTGGATTCCAGCTCAATCCAAAACCTTCCTTCTTGTGCCCCAGTAACTCTGCCTGTGGATTAACAGTGCCTTTTGGGAGGCTGCTGTGTTTTGTGCGATCAAAAACCAGGACCTTCCCATCAATGCACATAGTAGCAATAATGTTAGGGTTTTGTGGTTGATATCTAGCCTTATTTACTTCTCCAGGATGATCGATCTTCTGCTCGATGGTCATCTTGATCGCAGCTTGTTCGCCGTTCGATGAATTACCATATCCACCAATCTCTCCTCGCTGCTCGTCGTAGTCATGAGGATTTGGTGATATGTTCTTTGGCAACTCAACATTGGCGATTTGTAGATAGTTCTGCGCATCGTTGGAGGTATGGGTGCCTATCAGCAATCGGTGGATCGTGTAATTCTTGCCTGCAGGTCTTGGATAAGGTGAGCTTCCTTCAACAACGATAGGGTGTACAAAACTCACTCTTTCTTATCGGGGAACCATTGTGTCGTCAACGTGGGCCATTCAAGCGCCGTGCTTCAGATTGTTAGCTCTCGCGCCTCAGCATATAGTGGAACACCTCTCGCCTTAGGATCATATCGTAGAGAAAAGGGCTATTCTTCTTCCACGTCTTGTATTCTGCAGAGTTCTGTCAGCTGGATATGAACGAGCTACCATGCGGAGGTTGGCATACCCTCATTGATGATTTTCTGCTCAGTGTCCTCATCCTCGGTATCTGGGCGGGTAACTATAGATTCATAAGCCTGTATTTAACCACTTGCTAGGTCATTGTCGAAAATAGTAATGTGCTTTGCGCCTCGTCTGTAGATAGATAAACTTACCTTCCATTTCGACGTCAGCGGAATCAGGCGCCATTTTTGGGGATGTAGAGTAGTGTGCCAGACTGGTTGTAGAAAATTCAAATTGCTGTTTGAAGACCGAACAACTTGCGAAGGTGAGTGAAGCTGACGTCCGGAAGTAAGGTCTCGAAACTGCGGTGCGCGTTCAGTTGAAAGAACGCGGTCGCGCTTTCTCAGTCAATTTGGAGGCGGCCGCGAGGCCGCTAGCGTACACTTTAGCTCGCGGGGAGGCTCTTATACCAGCGTCAAGCATGCATCATTTTCCGAAATCACATACAAATCAAATCAATCACCACACTTGGTCGCCACGAGGGAGGAGTCGAAGAGAAAGACGAAGACAGAAATAAGTCTGTTTCATTTCCATTCTCTTTCTAGGAGACACGAGAACAATTTCGAGTTGCGGTAAAAGCAACATACTTCCCCACCACCCCAATATTCGATTCGAGTACCACCAAATTTCCATAGACACGACCGCGCTCACTGCGCAATATCTCATCATGGGCGTTCCCAAGTTCTTCCGATGGATGAGTGAGAGGTATCCAGCGATCTCACAGTTGATCGCCGAGAATCGGATACCCGAGTTTGATGCCTTGTATCTTGACATGAATGGAATCATCCACAACTGCACGCACAAGGACTCGGACGACGCGACATTCCGAATGACGGAGGAACAAATGTTCATTGCAATATTCAATTATATTGAGCATCTTTACGGGAAGATTAAGCCGAAGCAGCTGTTCTTCATGGCCATCGATGGAGTTGCGCCGAGAGCAAAGATGAATCAACAGCGAGCCCGGCGATTTCGTACCGCGCTTGACGTCGAGAATGCAAGAGAGAAGGCCATCAAAGATGGCAAGGAGATGCCGAAAGAAGAAGCATTTGATAGTAATGCGATCACACCAGGTACGATGTTTGCTTGCCATTCTTGAGTGAAATTAACCCATCTAGGCACGGAGTTCATGCACAAATTGACCCAGCAGTTGAAATATTTTATCAACAAGAAAGTTTCAGAGGACGTCGATTGGCAGGGTGTCGAGATTGTCCTATCAGGCCACGAAGTCCCTGGAGAAGGCGAGCACAAAATCATGGAGTACATTCGATTGGCGAAAGCCCAGCCTGACTACGATCCCAACGTCCGACACTGCCTTTATGGCCTCGACGCTGATCTTATTATGCTGGGACTTTTGAGCCACGATCCACATTTTTGTCTGTTACGAGAGGAGGTTACATTTGGGAGACAAAGTAAAGCAAAATCCAAGGAGTTGGAACATCAAAATTTCTACTTGATGCACTTATGCATTGTACGAGAATACTTGGAGTTAGAGTTTCAGGAACTAAAAGAGGAGGGCGCACTTGGTTTTACTTTCGATCTGGAACGAGTCATCGACGACTTCATCCTCATGGCATTCTTCGTGGGGAACGACTTCTTACCCAATCTTCCTAATTTGCATATCAATGAAGGGGCTTTGGCATTGATGTTCAAGATTTACAAGGCAGTGTTACCCAAATGTGGTGGATACATTAACGAAAGCGGCGTGATCAAAATGGATCGCCTGGCGGTGTTATTGGACGAACTGGCACATGTGGAATATCGTTTCTTCGAATCGGAAAGCTCGGATCAGAGCTGGTTCAAGTCGAAGCAAATGGCTAAGGAGGATGTTATGGTCAAGGGCAAGACAAAGGGAAAGTTGACGATGACTACGCCTCAACGCGAGGTGTGGAAGGAAGTCAAGAGATACGTCACTCATCGCTCAGCTGAGCCTCTAGATCTACCGGGTTCTTTACCAGCTGCGGATCGTAAGTTCGTACAGGACCTTGCTGAGAGTCTCCATATCGAGTGGAAGACAGTTGAGAACGATCAAGGTGATCGTCATTTGCAGCTCTCCTTTCCCGCCAAATTAGTCGGAGAGGAGGATGAAGATGAGGACGAGGAATCCCAACTTGCCATTCTTCGCGTTGTTAAGCAGTACGATAACGCCAAGACCATCGATGTCTCGAAAGCAGAGGCTCAGGCAGAGATGGACAAACAGTACGAAGCAAAGTTTCAGGAGTGGAAGGATCGATATTACGAGGGCAAATTTGAATGGGATCGCAACAACGAAGCTGAATTGACGAAGCTATGTGAGAACTACGTACAAGGATTACAATGGGTTCTATACTACTACTATCGTGGGGTGGTATCGTGGCCATGGTTCTATCAATATCACTACTCCCCTATGATTTCTGGTACGTTGCTCAGATTATTTGTACACGCGCCGTGACTAATCTCGTCTTTTTTAGACGTCATCAGAGGCCTGAAAGCAGACGTCAATTTCAAGCTTGGTCAACCATTTCATCCGTATGAGCAGCTCATGGGTGTTCTTCCTGATCGAAGTAAAAAGATTGTGCCCTCCGTTTACCATGATCTCATGACCAATCCTGCGTCGCCCATCATCGACTTCTATCCTCGAGATTTTGAACTCGATATGAACGGCAAGAAGATGGATTGGGAGGCTGTTGTCAAAATTCCATTCATCGACGAAAAGCGGCTCCTGGCTGCCATGGCCCCCAAGTACGCTCTCCTAAGCGATGTGGAGAAGGCGAGGAATGAGTTTGGGGTTACTTTGAAGTTCACTCATGATCCAGATGTTGACTTTACTTACCCTTCATCCCTTATTGGTATTTTCCCAGACATTGCACACTGTCATTGTGTTGAGAACATCTTTGACCTCCCCACTATTGAAGGACTGGAGTATCATGTTGGTCTCATGGAAGGAGTTAAGCTTGGCGACGCAGCATTGGCTGGATTCCCGAGCTTGGCTACTCTCCCTTACAATGCAACTTTGGGTTTCCACGGCGTCAACGTGTTCCAGCAAGACAGCCGCAACGAGAGCATGGTCGTCACTGTCGAGAACACTGAAGAACGAACGAACGTCAAGACGGCCACGATGAAGCTTGGTCAAAGAGTATTCGTTGGATATCCCTTCTTGCAAGAAGGAAAAGTGGTCAAGGTGTCAGACGAACTCTTCGACTATCTCCCTCCAGATGATGGCACTGCTCATCCTATTCAGCAACCGCACGGCCCACGAGAAATTGACGATTTCCGGAAGAAGGCCGAGAGAATTGAGAACAACTATAGTAAGCGCCTTGGTATCATCATTGGCGTTGTGGAGTCGATTACTCATGTCGAGATCCTGAAGGGCCTGCGGAAGACCGATGAGGGTGCAACGATCAAAGAGTATGCCGTCATTCCAGGCATGGAAACTGAATACGCTTCTCAAGTTATTGTTGATGAAGTGATTAGCGAGGATCAACGATTCCTGGAGAAAGCAGCTGTTCCTATTGAGGAAGAGTTTCCCCCAGGGTCGCGGGCGTTCTTTTTGGGCGAATTCAATTATGGCAGACCATTAGAAGTTGTAGGTCATAAGGATAACCGAGCTGAGATCTGGTTATCTACAGCCAAAGGCAAAGAAGTCGAGTTCGGGCGCAACATCGTCATGGGCCAGCACACTAAGAGCCGTTACACTCCATCGTATGCAGTTGCTAAGATGCTGGGTCTGCACCCTCTCGTCCTCAGTAAGATTACTTCATCGTTCTCTGTTTCTGCGCTGGGCCTACCACGACTCAATCTTGGTCTCAACCTGAAATTTGAGTCAAAGAAACTCAAAGTCCTAGGCTATTCTCGCAGATCGGAAAACGGCTGGGAATTTAGCAACAAGGCTATCGAGCTTCTAAGCACTTATATGACCAAGTTCCCAGAATTTATTGCCGGCATTCAGCGAAAGCCACAAGGAAACGAATACGATGAGACCGATTTCTACCCGCCCGAGGTTGCTGGAGCAAAGATCAAGGAGATAGCGGCTTGGCTGAAGTCCATCGAGTCCAAAAATTTCGAAAAGGTCCCTTTGGACGCAGAACAACTAGACTCAGATGCTGTAATGGCGATTGAGAAGGCTGCTGATGATGCGTTGGCTAACGGTCCCGGTATTGAATTCAAGAAATTGAAAGGTGTTCCTCGGAACGCACTTATGAAACCCGCAGATGCCGAACACCGCCTTGGAAACCAGCGTTTTACTCTCGGCGATCGGGTTGTATACGTCCAAGATTCTGGTCGTGTACCAATTGCCACTCGGGGTACTGTTGTCGGAATCTCTCGCACTCCCCGTACAACGCTACTAGATGTCGTCTTCGACGTCACTTTCATGAGCGGTACCAGCCTTGGCGAACGCTGTACTGCGTTCCGTGGTTCTACGGTGCCTGTTGCCTCAGTTCTCAACCTTACGAATAAGCAAGTCATTGCCGGCTCTAAAGCCGCGGTCGAGAAGCGCCCGGCACCAGCCACTACTCCGCTGACGGTCAATGGAGGTTACGGCTCGCCAATGGGACCTGGAGGCCAAGGACAATATCGTGAAGCTGGTGCACCACCACCTCTGAGAGGTTCGTTCCGTGGAGCTGTAGCTGGCCAGCATCAGAATGGATTTTCCAGGGGCAATGGCATTGTACGTGGCAGAGGTCGAGGTGGTGTAGGATTTTCAAGCGACAACGCCGCCCCGGCGGTTCACAGCAGTATGGCTATTCGAGGCAATTCTCAGGGCCACATGAATGGTGCTAGAGGTGCTAGAGGTGCAGACGGGTTCAGAGGCGGAAGAGGCGGTGGACCTCCTCCTGCTCAAGCATTTAATGCAGTGCCTCCTCCACCAAGCTTGGATAACAGAGGTCGTGGAGGATCCAGAGGCAGGGGTGGCAGAGGGAGAGGGTTACCCAGAGGCAGAGGTGGTGTTGCCCAAGTGCAACAGACTTAAGTCACTGGAATTCTTTCTGGAGATCCATGTCCTGAATGATAGTTCAGTTTTCGATGTGGTATGAACCATATGTGATAACGGTCCTTGCTACTTCGGAGGTTCAGGTCATCTACGAATCATGAATCTGGTTTGTAATATATGGCAGGAACTTATGAGACGAAGCAAGGACAGGCTGTTGTAAACTAGACACCGAATTAGGTGGCCATTGTACTACTCAGCCTGATCATCCGTTCCCCTCGTGATTTGACCCAAAGCTCGACCGGGGAATGACGCACTCGGATGCAGACCAAAAATAAGTGCTAGGACATATAAGGCTCTCCAAGATGGTGCCGTGAAGGCAAGGCAATATCACCGGTAAAAACGCCCTGTGCGATTTTCTTATTCAGATCTCATGTTGCTCATGGAGAGGCGGATGATAGCGAATTATTCATTGGACTCCTCGTGCCCAGCCCCACTGGGCTTATTCTCTCCTTTCCCGCTCTCGATAGGCTTCCATGGAGCAATAATATCAACGCAATCAGTCGGAGTTTTCACGAAGCCATGTACTCAGACACTTAGAAGTCAACACTATGTATTGTGAAGCCAGCAATGCAGCGACTTACACATCCTATCTATCTAACAAGCATCATTCATCCACCACTCCGCCAACACCAGCTCCACTCATATCTGCTCAAAGAAAACCGAGAAAAGTTGCTACATCGAAATTGAGAAGAAAGAAGCCACTCCCCCGACTCCTTCAGCAAATCATCATCATCTCTCATCCCAATCAACCCACTGCCCAGGCACGCCATCCAAGGTCGAAGTCCATGGATCCAACGATGCCACAGCCTACCCCATCTCATCAACATCAAGAAAATCACAAGGAAAGGAAATAAAGATTATGAAACAAGGAAAGGAAATGTAGCAAACAAAAAACAAGAAGCTCAAAATACAACACAAGAAGTAGAGGTGAAGCAGTGCCAAGCCCGCCCATCTTTCTTTCCGAATCCAGCCCCGTGTTCATATGCTCCGAGATCCGCCATTTGCAATGCAATGCCATGCTTTTTCTGGAGAGAGATCGGATCCGAATATGTATGTGTGCGTGCAAGAGAAGAATTCGACGGACTGGACCAGAGACCGCAAAAAGAGACCCCAGATATGAACCCAGACCCCGTACCAAGCAAAAGACCCGACTGACCCCATGCCCCACGCTCCCTTCGCTATGCACCGAAGACAAACAATTTCTTTTCTTTTTGCTTTGCCAGTCAATCCAGTCGCACGAACGTTCGGAATCAAAATTCAAGTTGTGTTGCTGCCGTTGCCATGCCTTTGTCCGTTGCTTCATCGCCTGATTGATCCGTGTATAGCCCAACCATCCATCCGCATTAAAGAACTCCGCCCTCCGTACTATTGTCAAATGTACCGTTCGCACTTGTGTAGATGTAGAGTCTGCTTTGAATTTTGCCCATCCTTTTCTTTATGCCGTCCAACCGACCCAACCACCAGCCCAACCCCATGCAGCAAGCCAAACAGATCCCCTCATTAAAAACCGCTGCGCAATAGTCCAGAAGGCCCCGAACCACACAAGAATGTCTATGTTCATTCCAACCCAAAGCCGTCCTGAAACATAGTCATACATGTGAATGAGAGTCAAGACTTTTGTATAGACCGTAATCAAAGGGAAATCGACGGCGCAAAACAACTCGCAAAAGGACAACTAGGCGGGAGACTTGCTCGGTGCACTGAGCTGTGCTGAACCGCCATTTTGGCGAGCATCACCGCTGCTCATGGACAGATTTCCGATGCCCGAAGATAGGAAAGCGAAAGGGTCGCTCTCGCTCTGGTTGGAATAAAAGTTGTTGGAGGGGCCTGCCGAAGCTGGTCCGTTACTTGCCGATTGGAAAGCTGCTTCAGCGGCTCGGCTGTCAAACGGACCAGCAGAGTGGGAACCTCCAGCAGGACCAAAGTGAGTGTTGAGAGAGGGATAAGGGCCCGTTGAAGCACCAAGACCAGATGGAAGAGCGTACGTGCTTGGTGGACCACCAAAGTGTTGTCCTCCATACCCGCCGCCAGAACCAAACCCTCCGGCTGCTGAGGCGAATGGCCCTGGGCCTGGAGTGCCTGCCATTGAGCCCGGACCCATTCCATAATTCGATGGAGGATCCATTGGAGAAGGATAGCCCGAATCTGCTACAACAGCCGCACCCGCACGACTAGCTCCACATCGAAGACAGCTAACGTTTTTGGCAAAATTGTGGTATCCGCAGCCTTCAGAGCCACATTTCCAATCACCAGCGCGGAATGGTACAACACCGCCACTGCCCCCCATGCGTCCACCACCATGACCTCCTCCCATACCGCCGTGGTGCCCCATGTGTTGAGGAGGCGGCATCATAGCTGGCGGTCCATACCCATAACCTCCACCATACCCTCCCATAGCATCACCACTGGGGCCTGCACTCATAGCTGGGAATGAACAACGGAAGCACGCAGTTCGTCGTTGGAAGTTGGAAAAACCGCATGACGGGCAAGTCCAATCTCCTGGGCGGGGGCGATTCTTGCTGGGGGGGAAAGGCGTAAGAATTTCTGCAGCACGGTCAAGAACCCTGCTAGAGGAAGGGGAGACTTCTATAGCCTTCTCATTAAGAGCACGTCCATTCATGCATAGACTCTCAGCGGCCTGATAAGGTGTTAGACAATGACCTCGTGAAGAAAAGAATTTTATTAAAGAATGTGGGGATAATTTCAACAGTTGGTCATAGAGAAGTAGGACATATTCGCAGGGCGCTGACACCACGATTTGACGGGAGTCGCAAGCTCGACAGTACATGCAGAGATGGTAAAGAGATGATTGGCTGACCTCTTCATGAGACGAGAACACAGCGAAGCCGGAACCTGTAGGTTTGTGCTGGTCGGGTGTTCTCAAGGTCCAGAATGCAATTGGGCGACCGCCAAATTGGGTAAACCAGCTTTCAAGCTCGGATTGAGTAGTGTCATGAGGAAGTCCTGCCATGTGAAGAACCTTGCTACGTTCAGACAAGAAGGCTCGGACATCAGCGCGGGCATCCATTGGTCTCGTAAGGACATCGGGATGTTCGTGAGGGGGCTGGGATTTCCGAATAAGTCCACGGAGAACTCTGGCCAGCGTTACTGCTTCTTCCATAGCTCTGCGAGGAGAGGCGGGTGCCAAAGCTTGTAGGTGGAACGGGAGGTTGTGCTTAATGGGCGCACTTGCTTGGACGGGCTCGACCTCAAGCGCAGCACAGATGTTGGAAAGCATTGATGGGCCAAATGGCAGAGACTCGGGATGATGTTGTTGCCAGCGCTGGTACTCGGTTCGGAGATCGAAGGTTCGAGAGTGCTGCAGGTATGGAGGCAAGACCACAGCTTTGTCACGGGCTTCGCGGGGCAGTTGAACTCGAAGATCCCAGGAATCTAGGGTCACGAAGGAGAAGTCGAGGTTCTGCGAGACGAGGTGCTCAGAGGCAAACGCATCAAAGCGGTTGATTGCATCGCGGAAAGTTCCTGCATTGCGGACGTGCTCCCAGGTAAGTGTTGTCAAGCTTGCTACAGAACGATGACCGTTAGCTTGTGGCTCAAATATATTTCAGAAGGTGCGCCGAGGGTTGCAGAGGCTGCAGGCCTGGTAGATGGCTGACTGTGGTGGCCTATCACTTACTGCACAACGGTGTGATAGGGGTATTAATGGGCTTGACAAGAACGCTTTCCCGGTGAAGCTATAAGGATGCAATTAGCACCCGCCCCAAAAAGCTTCCAGGGCAGATCAGGGCAGAGCTGGACCTACCTCCTCACAGCTCTTTGCATCAAGGAGAATCCAGCCAAGCTCTATCACCTCCGCCGAATCTTTAGTGACATAGACTCCGTGCTCGTCGCAGGTGGTGGCAACGTGGATGACAACGTATCGATCCAGATTGCCTTGCTGGCTCTGAGTTGTGGACGACATAATTCACGGGGTGGGGGGGGGCGTGAGGGTCAAGGTGCGGTGCAAGTAGGAAAAGTGAGGTCGTCGACAACGGAGCTCCAGGATCGGAGCGGGAGGGGAAAGGAGAGCGAGCGAGCGAGAGGGACAGAGGCGACTTGAGAGCAGTCAGCAAGAGAAGCTGAATCCGAGGAGCAAAGTAATTCCTGGCCCTCCTGTGATGGTCGTGGTGAGAGGAGAGGAGAGGAAGGGAAGGGAATGGGAAGAGGAGGTGGAGCAGAGCAGAGCAGGAAATGTTGACAGAGGTCTCGCAAATTGCCTCCAGGGAACGTCTTAGCGCCAAATCTGGTTGTGCTCGGGATTGAAAAAATCCCAGTGGGGGGGGAAGGGGAACAAGCGACGACATCAGCCAGCGCAGAGCAGAGCTTCCAGAGGACCACCACATCGCCTCGATTGCTGCGTGCATAGGCATCAGTTAGTATAGATCAGATCATACACGCCCGCCCATGGCGATGGTCTGCTTGTTCGCAGAGTAAGTGCTTCTCCTCGTCCGCGCCTTCGCCTTCGCCTTCGCCTCTGCTGCACCACACACTGCTAGTAGCATCACAGCGCGGCGGGACCTGGTGGTGACAAGGCCGACGTTATTTTACAGCACTCCACCGTATGCACGATTTTAGGGGTGTGCACTCCCGCGGCTTCGCCATGCATGGATGGGCCGACGAGGGCGAGGAAACGGTCACAGTACAGACATTACTACGGTGCGGTGCAGTACGGTCACCTTTATCACGGCAGCGGCCAACAGAAACAGCGTCCCAGCGTTCGTTGCAGCGTTGCAGGTTTGCGGGCATAGCACGTCGCCTCTCTTCTCACCACGGTCTCTCCTTTTCTGCGCGGAACAAGTGCCCAGTGCCCATCTTCCAGATCTTCAACAGAGCCTACCGGAAGAAAGGTCTTAAGCACACGTCAAGTCAAGTCGAAGCGCCCCTTACCCGACTCCTTTTATCCTCGACTGCCCTAGTCCGTCCAGCATATTCGACCTTCGCCCGCGATGGTGCTATTCTTGAATCCTTCAGAGGCACAATTCGCGTGGAAGGGTGAGGCGTCGAAGCGTCGAAGCTTTCAATGGTCAGCCTCGTTCAGCCTAATGGCCCCCGTCCGCTGCAGGCCATACAACAACCAAAGCCAACTGCAGCAGGCTCGAACAAATTCCGCTGAATTTACCTACAGGAGTAGGGTAGGTACGGGACAATGTTGCCAACACCTACTGTATCCTGTATCCTGTATCCTGTATCTGGACAGCACCGAGTTCCCAGTTCCCAGCAACCTGCGGCCCTCCGCGACCGTGTCCCACACGCTGCTCCGACAGAGCCCCGACGACTGCTCGAGGAGGGCACACAGGTCGAAGATTTGCAATACTGTGAGTCTGTGACGGCGGACGGAGGCGTGCAAGCCACGAGTCACTCCCCCTTTCTGACCCTGCTCGGCCCCGGTTCGTTTCTCGTGGATCCCGCCGACGTGGAAAGCCAGTGCTGCATGCGCCAATCGGCGCTGTTCCAAGCCTGCCCCAGTGCCCGCCCACCAACCTGCCTCCGCGATGCAACGGCAGCCAGAGCCGTTGCTGAATCAGCCTCCGAGGGGACCGTCGACCGCCGACCGCCAGCTAAAGTACAGTATATATTCAGCTAGAAGTCGTTGCATTGCACCGCGCTCCATCCATAATCCTCCTCACTTTTTCAACTGCTGCCCAAGAAAAGCACACATTCGCCAGTACTTCGCAGCCTCAGTCTCGTTCCTGGCCTGGGTAGCCCCTATCCTCGAGCGTAGTACAGGCGCGCATCCCCTGCTGGCAATTCATCTGGAATCCCATACCGCTCGTTTCAGAAGCTGCACAATGGCAATGATCGACCTCGCTTCCGCACCGCATCAATGGCAGCTCGAAACTTCTCCGAGTCCACGAGTCCTCTTCGAGCAGGTCAAGGCATTTTATGCCAACCCATCTCCCGCTATTGTGCAGCAGTCTCCACGTTATCGTTTGTGGCAAAATGTGATCAGATATGGTAGTGTCAATGACGTGGGTTGGAGAATCCATCCCCAACCTCTGCCTAGCATTTCGAGGCTTGACGCGATAGGCGCGACCGTTTCCAGTTTTCATGAGGTGCTTCAAAACACAACTTGAATGGATTCTTTGCATTCTTCCTTCTAACACCGAATCCCTTGTTTCGTTCGAAGCATCCTATTGCTCTCTAGTCACTAAAATACCCGCCAGAGATCTGGTCGTTTATTAGTCCTAGTTTTTTCTTCATTACAATATATTGCATTATCGATTCCTATTACACGGTTGCCATTTATTGTCGGTGTCTCCTCGGTGCTCGGAGTTAGTCGTTCCTCTTGCTAAAACTCCTTCCCATATGACAAGTTGGTTGACATTTTCGGAGCTTTGCCCCTCCAAGTGTGGCCATTTCGACGAGCCTCAGCGAGCCTTTCGCCCCAAGTCCACCAAGCGCTCCTTCCACAGCGCGAAAAATTGTGACTAGGAAAGAATTCATAGGCACAAAGTCGATCCTCAGCATCGGGCAGACCTCTAATACGGAGGAAGCCCCCAGATTGTGACTCTAGGTTACTGCGAGCATATCAAGTAGGCCAGGGAAGTACGACTGCATTTACACTATGACTAATAAACCAGGGTCTCTTTTGGACATTTTTCCCCTCAACGAAATGGAGAACTCAAGTCGCGGAAAATCACGATATCAGCAACCGCCCAAATGTTTAACGAGAGCGATGATGACGAGGAGATGGCCGGGCCACAACTGAAGTTCCTACGATTTTGTCAAGAGTCCCGATCCGGCACGGCACGATCGTATTTGCAGAAGAGTCAACCCATGGTCTCTGGTAGAAAGACTTTCGCGCTTTCATACATTATGGGCAATAGCAAGTGGAGGTCTATGTATTCTGGTGCTCATTCTAAGTCTTCGCGGCGGGTGCTTCTGGTAGATAGCTAAAGAGACGAGTTTGTATTACCTTTCTTAGACACACCAGTCTTCTCAGCTTGAATTATGTCTTGGATGTTATCGGGAAAGGTAACGCGGCCTTGCGACTGCAGCTCCTTGAATCGATGTCTATTTCGGAATCATATAAAGGTCCGAGGTTGCTTTTGTGGGTCTTTCTGATACTCCATAAATCTTGCCAAGACTTATATTCGCACGTACAAAATGGCCTTTGTCTGTTAGTGATGCTTTTCCCAAGCCCATTTATTTTATTAACATTATTCCTTTCGGTGGGGCGGTGGTGGTGGGAACCCGGAAATGCCTATCTCTCTGGTGATGCCACTGGCACAGATATTGCATTCTACATTATCTCGCGTCAGGGAACTGAGAAGATGTTCTGCACAGAATCTTCGTCTAGTAAGTCAAGTAGAGCTTTTACCATTATGCTCAGTCTTCCTGCTTGCTTTATGTTGTTTCTTTGCCATTTTGCGCTGATATTCCTAAGAATTGTCATTGCGCGATACTACCTTTCGAAAGTGGCGTTAAAGTTTGCTCACCTATTACAGTCGTCATTATCTGCATTGTGTCACTCGCGAATGGATCGTTGAGACCGAGTAACCTTCCATTCTTGTAGTGTATGATATCTCGTTAGATCTTGACTATGATGCATGCTTCATTCATTGCCCGTTCTCGCTGACTTCCATCACCGTAGGCTTTGAAGGAGGCAGAATCTTCAGTGTTGCCGCATCGCCTCGGATAGCTTTAAGCACCTCAACGCTTCACAGCCTCCCAAGCCTCGATGAAGGGAGAGAGTCGCGTTCTGCCTAGTCTCGAGTGCTCTCTCTGTAGTGCGGCAGATAATGAACGAAGACACAGGCCCGACCGACCAGGCCGTGCGGACCGGACCCAACTCGTCAACCACCCGTCGCCAATATCATGAAATGGCCAATCCATTTCTACGAAGGTAAGTTCACAGCTGATATGGCAAAAGATCATTCGGTATCTAATTACTCATGAGAAGCTTTCTACTTAAGACTTTGAGCTTTGTCAAACTTTTCGAGTTTCGTTTCACCGGCCATGGACATTTTCAAATGTTTCCCTTCTCTAATAACGTGATATTATTGAGTTATCAAGTATAGCAACAATGACCCGGTATTTCATAGACATGGATAAACTACACTACCCACTGAGGTTGTCGCGCTGCACTCGATGTAAGTATGTTCTTACCATGACCAGAGGCTTCAGAGAGGTACGGCAGTGTGCAATCGCGAGATATGCAGACTTCCGAAAAAATCTTGTTCCAGTAACCGAGGATACGAGTTCGTCATATCTGGATTGAAGGGTGCCTTCCAAAGACCACTGGAGCTGATATCGGGCATCCTCAATCCAAAAAGTATATGGGCAGATAATTAAAGGGGCTGACTGCTAAGCGAGTCCTCTACTTTTGCCGAAGGGGACTCCGTTCCAGTTCGTACAAGGCCTAGCCAGCTGTAAAAACCCCCAAGTCTACGAACTGTTTGGGCCAACGAACATGCGGCGTGTCCTCTTGGCACCTCTTACTCGCGACTGTTTTGACGCGTGCTTCGGCAGTTTCATGGTGCCGGAAGCTCGGTACACTAAACTTTCGACGATGGGCTAGAAGCGACGACTTCTTCCACCTCAAGTCAGTAACCATAGGTGACGTTTGCTCCAGGCATAGACTATTGTCTAGAATCAGAAATTCTATCTACTGCATCATGATGGCGGCTTCTCTTCTGCTCCCTCGGTCTCTCAAGCATGCTGTTTCCCGCTATTCGTTGCAGATCAAGCAAGCTGACCGTCTGCCGCTCTGAGTCTGATCTTTTCATACCTTGAAACATCACACAATCGCTAGTATAATCTTTTCTGTTCAGAATCTCTTAGCTTTCTTAGCCCAACGGCAGCCAGTCGCTGCCAAACATACCGAACACGACTCGCATAGTTTCATCTTGGAGAGAGCAAGTTAACAGACATAGGTATTCTCTATCCCCAATAGTAATATCGTTTACAGAGTCTGACAGTACAGTACGCCAATTCATTCATCTTTTGCATCCATGACACAAGTCTTCAGCGACGAAGAGCAGGTACGACAGTCGGTATCGATCTCGGCGTATGATGGCAGAGCTTCTACCCTCTACGAGGAGCACACAAGCCACACCACAGCGTCCTATATCCAAGGCCACGGGGAATGTACAAATGGCAACGGTTCAGCAGATGAGGAGGTGAAGGGTCAAGAAGCACCAGCTCCACCACGACCAGCATACGAGAAACTGGCGCAGCGGAATCCCAAACTAACAGATCACCTTTCAATTACAATTGGGCCTCCCATGATCATACTGTTCGATATTGTCGTACCATGCATAATATATTATGTGTGGTACGATATCCATAGGTCACAATGGAAGGACGATTGCCGCATATACACCGCTCGTGAGGCCACCTGCCCGATCATCAAGCCCGAATATGACGACCACATACTTGGCTACGCTGTTATTTCATTTGGGATAGGAGAGCTTTACATCCTCATTGTGCGGGTTGCCCGACTGTTGCTACATAGAGAAGAATGCGCCCCGTTGTTATCACGCTCCAAATGGGAGCTTGATGCTACCAGCTGGGTGTACGGTGTTTCCATGATCATGGCTTTAATCCCATTTGTCATCGGTAGTACCAAGGAAATCCCACAGCTTTATCTCTACTCCCCAGGTTTTCTCATGGCATTTCTCGGTATCATAATGCTTATCACGCTCATTCCCATCAAAATACCCATCGGCATCAACTCCCATGCGAGAGGGACACGAATGCGACCCTTCATTTGTATGTAAAGTATAACCTTCATTTTCAATGTTCCTGAAACCGACACATTTATGGTTTATGAAGAAGAATCACTGACTTGGGATTTGACAGACTACGCTGCTGAAGATTTTATTGCTGTCGACGGCCTCCAAGACCGGGAATTCCGTGTAAGATATAATGCACGATATGATTCATCCAAGGGCTTTCGGCGGATGTTCCTTGTCCTCACCTTTTGGTGGATATCAGGAGTGCTAGTATATCTCGGGTGCTTGTCCGCAATCAGTACGTCTGTGGTTATAAGCGCGGGTTTCTTACGCCGAGTTTTTGCAAATTATATCTACTTTCTCTGAATACACTTCTCGAATGCTTAATACGGATCTTGCTGATTGTCATGTCTGTTCGTTTCAGTAGTTAAAATGCGGCTAACTTTATTTCTAGTCTGGACTCTCGAGTTCCACTATGCATTCGGGGCGTCGCTAGGGGTCCTCTTTGCTTACATTGTCATTTGGGCTTCTGCATCGCATTTTTGGGTAAAGATAGATATAGAGCGGCAACGAAAAGCTTATGAGTTATCGAAGTATTAAATATTATAGTCATTTAACTGAATCTATACGTTTTAAATAATTATATCTAGTTATATAAGTAGCTTAACTTGCTATATTTATCTCGTATTATAAATTAATCGAAACTATAACTTTTAAATTAATAAATAATAAATTAAGTAAAATTTATATAATAAATTAATTAATACTTTTAATATAAAATAAAGTTTTATATTTCTTAAGAGGTTTAAGAGATTTTTTTAATAATTTTATCGGAATTATCGGTTTTATATAGGGTAACCTAGATATAGAATAAAGTAACCTAGGCGTGTATATAAAGTAATAAATATAAGAGTAACGTAAATCGTAACTAAAGATAAAGAATTAATATTTAAGTACTTAATATTTTAGTTATATAAAGGAAAACTAAATACTTATATAAACTTTAAGGGTCTTTAACTAGTATTAATACATCCGATATTACCCTTAACTAGCTGTACTTTAAAATTAAATTAGTCTTATACTTATTATATTATAAAGTAAAACCCCGAAAATAATTACTCTTAATTAATTATACTAGAATTAACTTAGTACTAATAGTTATAAACTAGAACTAAGCTAAGGGTTTATTTATTCTAAGCTTTAATAAGCTTAGTAAACTAGCTAAACTAATTAGATTTAACTAGTTAATAAAAACTAAGGAAATTATAATAATAATTCTATATAAAATTTAATAAATACTATTAAATATAAGGAATTTTTAAGTAAAATTATTATTAAGATCTAATTAATAATTATTTAAAAAAATATATTTCTTAATAACTTAATTCTTAATAATTAAAAACTTAAGTTATAATTTATAATAATAGTTAAAGAGGATAAAATATAATTATATATTTTATAATATATAATATATAATTAAATTAAAAAATATTCTATTAATAGTTAATTAATTATTAATTAATAAAATAATATATAATAGCTTATTTATTAATTATAATTTTAATTATAAAATATAATATACTCTCTTTATAACTAAGTTATTATTATATTATTTATTTAATTACTTTAAGACTAATTTATATTAAAAAATCAATAAATTTAGCTTTATCTAAGGGCTTAGTTAAGTTATCGGCTTTTTACTCCTTAAATAGAATATAATTAAGGTCTATAATACCCTTAATTATAAGATCTCTTATATAGTAGTATTGGAATTGTCAGTTTCGTACAGGGTAACCTGGTTGTGGAACAGGGTAACTAAGCTGTACGAAGTAGGGTAACCTGAGCGTGTACAGGGTAACCAAAGTGTGAGAGTTAAAAGTAAATCATAACTAAGGATAAAGAATTAATATTTAAGTGCTTAATTTTCTAGTTATATAAAGGAAAATCGAACGCTTATATAGACCTTAAGGGTCCCTAATTAGTATTAATATCCCTGATATTACCCTTAACTAGCTATACTTTAAAATTAAATTATTAGTTTATAGCCGTAAATTAGAAATTAGATTAGTCCTATAATTACTATATTATAAATTAAAACCCCAAAAATAACTGTCCCTAGCCAAGTATACTAAAATTAGCTTAGTATTAACGGCCGTAAGCTAGAACTAATAGCCGTAAGCTAGAGCTAAGCTAAGGGTTCACTCTAAGCCTTAGTGGGCTTAGTAGAATTAATTAAACTAATTAGATTTTATTAGTTAATAAAAGCTAGGGATATTATAATAATTATTCCGGATAAAATTTAATAATTACTATTAAATATAAGGAATTTATAGATAAAATTATTATTAAAATCCGATTAGTAATTATTTAGAAAATAGGTTTCTTAATAACTTAATTTTTAATAATTAATAACTTAAGCTATAATTTATAATAATAGCTAGTAAGGATAAAATATAATTATATATATTATAATATATAATATATAATTAAATTGAGATTTTTCTATTAATAATTAATTAGTTATTAATTAATAAAATAATATATAATAGCTTATTTATTAATCATAATTTAAATAATAAAATATAACACGCTCCCTTAATAACTAAGTTATTATTATATTATTTATTTAGCTAATTTAAGACTAATTTATATTAAAAAATTATTAAATTTAGCTTTATCTAAGGGCTTAGTTAAGTTATTAGCTTTTTACTCCTTAGATAAGATATAGTTAAGGTCTATAATACCCTTAATTATAAGGTCTCTTATATAATAGTATTTAATTACTATATATTTAGTTCTTTCATAAAAAATACGATTTTTAGCTAATAATAAGGCTCTATTATTATTAGTATATATAGAGAACTTATTTTACTTATAATATCCTAATTCTTCTAATAAAGCTCTTATATAAATAGCTTCTTTAATTATAGTATTAATAGCTATATACTTAGCTTTAGTAGTACTTTGGGCTATTATTATCTATAATTTAGATTTTCAGCTTATAGTACTACCTACTAGTAGTATTAAATAGCCGCTAATAGATTTAGCCAAAGCTAAATCCCTAGTATAATTAGTATCATAATAACCGCTTATAAAGCGGCTAGTATTCTTATAATATATTATACTATAATCTTTAGTTCCTTTTAAGTACTTATAAACTCGCTTAATAGTAGTAAAATATACTTTACTAGGATTAAAAGTATATTGAGTTAACTTAATAGTTATAAAGGCTATATCTAGCCTAGTCCCAAGTATAATATATAATAAAGAGCTTATTAAGACTTAAAATAACTTAATATCCTCTTTATTAGCTTATTCCTTATTAGGTTCTAATTTAATATTAGAATCCATAGGTATAGACTTAATCTTAGTATCTTAGAAATTAAATTTAGTAAGAACCTTATTAATATAAGTCTCTTGGCTTAATTTAATATATCCTTTATTAATATTAAAATTAATATTAATCCCTAAATAGTCCTTAATAACTCCTAAGTTCTTAATTTTAAAGTCTATACTAATATCCTTAATAAAGGTATTAAATATAGCTTTACTAGGAGCTAATATAGCTAAGTCATCTACGTATAAGCAGATAATTACTCTAGTAGTATTATTAATAAATAAGTAGGCTTCAGTATTTAGTACTCTAAATCCTAGTTTTATTAACTTAGGTTTTAGGGTAAAAAATCATATTCTAGCCGACTGCTTTAGCCTATATAAGGCCTTATTTAGCTTAAGTACATAATTAGGGTATTTAGGATCTAAATAGCCTTCTAGTTACTCTAAATATAATAAGGCGTCTACGTAGCCTTAAGTAAAAGCTAAGACTATATCAGCCTTAAATATAATTAGATTATATAATATTACTAGCGCAAATACTAATTTCCAAGCTATTTATTTTATAATACTAGCATATATCTCTATATAATTTAGGCCATAAATCTACTCAAAGCCCTTAGCTATAAACCTAGATTTAAATATAGGGTTTAGAGGGTCTATATCCTTAATTTTATAAACCTATTTACTTTTTAGTACCTTAGTATTACTAGGTCTAGGTATTAAATCCCAAGTATTATTATCTCTAAGGGTCTTTAATTCTAGTTCCATTGAGCTAGCCCAATTAGTCTTATAAGGACTATTAATAGCTTCTTTATAAGTATTAGGTTTAATTAAATCCTTAATCTCAATTTTATTAATTTTATTTAATAAGGGACTATTACTAATATTAAGGTCCTTATTAATATTAAGGTCCTTATTATAAGAACTAATATTTATATTAGATATTAAAAAATCGTCGAAATAGTCCTCTTTAATTAAGTTATAATAAGAACTAATATAAAGAGGACTATAGAATTGCTTAGTCCTCTTATCTCCCTTAGTCCTTATTATAGGTTCGGGATTAATCACTCCCTGATTTAATGAGCTAATATAGGCTAAAGAAGCCATATTATATATATTAGACTGAATTAAATTATTACTAGGTTCTAGAGTCCTACTAGACTTAGTAACCCTATAATTAGGGTTTAATTCATCTAAATTATTATTATTATATTAATTTATAATTGACTAATTACTAGTATTATGATTTTTACCCCTTTTAGGGATAATAGGTAAGCTAAGCTCATTATTGCTTATATTATATATATCCTCTTTAGGTTCTTCTAAAAGAGGTTTCTTATTATATATACTAATATAATTATTATAATCAGGTGATTCTAGTTCTAATAAAGTATTATAGTCCTCTTCTAATTTATAGTTGTCTTTATAATTAAGTTCTTCCTTAATTACTATATCCCTAGTAATAATAATCTTATTATCTTTGGGTATATAGACTATAAAATTATTAGAGGACTTAAACCCTAATAATATACCCTTTTTAGACCTATTACTAAAGTTTTTATTGCCCCTAGTAATCTTAGGGACTAGTATATAATATAAGGAGCCTAATATCCTAATATAAGATAAATCGGGCTTTTACTTAGTTATATATTTATAAGGACTAGTCTTAATTATACTGTTATAAGTATAATTTTTAATATGGGCTATACTGTCGGAATTGTCGGTTTCGTACAGGGTAACCAAGTTGTGGAACAGGGTAACTAAGATGTACGAAGCAGGGTAACCTGAGCGTGCGCAGGGTAACCAAAATGTGAGAGTTAAAAGTGAATCGTAACTAAGGATAAAGAATTAATATTTGAGAGCTTAATTCTCTAGTTACACGAGGGAAAATTGAACGCTTATATAGACCTTAAGGGTCCCTAATTAGTACTAGTATTTCCGATATTACCCTTAACTAGCCATGCTTTGAAATCAAATCATTAGTTTACGGCCGTAGATT
>ML769346.1:592271-671782 GCA_009732865.1 Stipitochalara longipes BDJ | reverse complement strand
GTAATAGTAAATATATAATTCTCTTCTTTTAGTCCTTTAATTTTAAAGGGACCTAATATATTATAGTCTATAAACTCTAATATATTAACTAGATTCAGGGGTTTACGGCTAATTATCTCCTTAAATTTATTAAAGTAATAATTATTATAGTTATTTAGTATAATATTAGGAGTAGGTATAATTATACCCGTAGTATTCTTAGTGCTCTTAATAATATAGTCCTTATTTATATATAAAAATCGCCGATAATATAAGTCTAATAAGGTATTATTATCCTTATTATTAGTTAAATTTAAAATCGGGTTTTTACTATTATTAATTATATAGTCCTTATAATTAATAATATTATAAATTATAGGTTCTAATTTCTCATAGTTTATAATTATCTTATTTAGGAAATAGGTATTTAAATACTATTTAGTGCTAGTTATAATATTATTATTATAACTTAAAAGTGCTAAGTCCTTCTTAAATAAGATCTCCCAGCCTTTATTAGTTAGTTCCTTAGAATTAATTAAAGTAGTTTTAATATTAGGGACGTAATTTACATTCTTAATTAAAAATATACTATTATTAATAAAGACGGGAATATGGCCTATACCCTTAATAGGTAATTTTAGGCTATTAGCTATAATTACTGATTTATTATTTACTGGTTTATAATCTAATAAATAGTCCTTATAGGGAGTATAATACTTAGAAGCGCCAGAATCTAATATAAGTCCATTATTAAATGACTTATTATTACTATTATTATTATGGGCGTTAGCCTTTTTAATAACTTATTCTTTAATAATATCTATAAACTCTAATTCTTCCTTAGTAGGATTAGGCTTAGAATCCTTAGATATTTTAATAGAATCTAGCTTATAAGATATATTATTAATATCTTCTTTAATATTAATATTATTATTAATATTAGTGTCTACTAGTAAAGTACTTATTATAGCTTTAGTATACTACTTCTTCTTAAATAAGACCTTAGGGTTCTTATATCCCTTCTTATAAGTCTTATTATTATCCTTATTATTCTTATTCTTAGAATTAGAATTAGAGCTAGATATATTATTCCTTAGCTCCGGATATTTAGTATAATATTTATCTTCTATATACCCCTTTTTATTATAATATTTATAATAAGAAGGACTATTATTAAAGGAGGTCTTATTAGCTTCTAATCTAGTATTAGAATTAAGCCTTCCTTCTTTCACTATTAAGTTGGATATTAGCTTAATAAGCTAGTTATCTTTAATAATACTAGATAATTCCTTATATTTATAACTAGTATAATTATTATATAAACTAGGTAAGCCTTTTAATATTAGCTAAGCTATAATAGGCTTGGGTATACTTTAGCCCATAGTCTCTAGATAAATAAGACTAGATTATATATTACTAATATATTTATTTATATTATTAAAGGAATTATAGTTATTATTAATGATTTTATTAAAGTACCGGCCTATTAGTTCTAGCGTAGACTGCCTAAAGGTACTAGTGATAGTAGTATATAGCTCATTAGGCTCGTCTTTATTCTTAAATCGCTCATTATTATTGATTAATATTATAGACTTTAGTGTACCTAGAGCCCTCTTATTATTACGATTATACTCGGATAATTAATTAGTATATCTAACACCTAATTCAGGTGAAATAGGCTCTTCTCTACTACTAGTAACTTTCCCCTTATCATCTAGTTTATCTACTACTTTATAATATAATTCTTTATTAGGGCTAGTCTCGGTTCTATTAATATAAGATATATAACCGTTTATTTTAAGAAATAGGTTGGTATTAGTCTTCTACTCTATATAATTAGAGCTACTAATTAGCTTTTTACCCTTAAATAATAAAAAATTGGCCATTTTACTTATTATAATAGGAACTAAGGGACTAAGGGTAATAAGTCGTAACTTGCTTAGTTCGCCCTTAAGGTACTAAGAAATTTGAAATTTCTTATTTTCCTATAGTAGTTAATAGTTTACCGAATAAGTTAGGCTTTTTATATATAATATAAGTAATATATAAGACTTTATATTTTGAGTCTAAGCCTAATTGGGATAGTAGTTCCCGTTTTATTAGTTACTTAAGTCGCGCTAATATTTAGCTAATAAAAGCTCTAAATATTTATACTTAGTTCTAATATTAAGAACTATAGTAATACTCCTTACTATAGATTTCTGATTTTAATTATAGTAATCTTCCTTTAATAAAGAATTTTTAAATTAATTATTAAGTTAAGTAAATTTTAACTTTCTTAATTAATTTAAAAGGGAGTTTACGGACTAAAGAAGCTAATATTAAAGATAATAGTATTATTAATTATAAGTACTTATATATCTTTATTTTAGCCGTAAATTACGGTGAAATTTGATCCCCTTTTCTAAGACCTTTTAAGGAATTAAGCTCTAACTTACTATTATAACTCTTACCTTGATTTTAAGCTTATAATAAGACCCTTTTACTAAGTAAAAGAGCCAAGCTAAAATTGGGTATATATAATATTAAAAATTATAAAATAATTTTAAGAGAGTTTAATAGTAGTTATAATCCTTCCTTAATAGACTAATTTCTCTTAGTTATTATAAATATAATAACTAACTTCTAAGTACTCTTAGGTACTTAGAGGCCTATATCTGGAATAATTATATATATAGTATAAATATACTATATCTAGGGATAAACTCGAGTTAACCCCTATATATAGTATACCTATATATAGCTAGATATATTAAGAATTATACTAGAGGTGTATTTGGAATATATATCTATATATACTATTAAATATTAATATAGGGATTAAGACTAATTATATTACCCTTAATTAGCTATAGTATTACTAATATATAATTAAATACGACCTAATATAGGTAATTATAGAAAGATATAATCTTTACTAATTACTAAGGGCTCTTAGTAATTATAAAGACCGGAATCCCTTATATAAGAATAGCTTATAAAAGCCTTTATATATTACCCGCTATAGGTAGCGTAATCACTTATTTTCATAGATATATAATTAAGAGATTCTAGTTTATACTCTCACTAGAACTTTATCTCAGGGGCATATAGGGCACGTGTCTATAATTACCTATATTTACTTAAATTAGTAAAAAATAGGGGGGAAATTACCCTTAATATAAGGGAAAGCCTCACTTAATTTAGTGGTCTAAATTAATTAATTTTAGTAACTCTTAGTTAAGAATTAAGTATTACTACTATATTAGAATTATTAGTTTTATATAAGGTAACCTAGATATGGAATAGGGTAACTAAGATATATAAATAGGGTAACCTGGGAGTATACGCAGGGTAACCAAAATATAAGAGTAAATTAAATTATAACTAAGGATAAAGAATTAATATTTGAGTACTTGATTCTCTAGTTATACGAGGGAAAATTAAACGCTTATATAGACCTTAAGGGTCCCTAATTAGTACTAGTATTTCTAATATTACCCTTAACTAGCCGTGCTTTGAAATCAAATCATTAGTTTACGGCCGTAGATTAGAAATCAGATCAGTCCCATGATTACTATATTATAAATTAAACCCCGAAAATAACTGTCCCTAGCCGAGTATACTAAAATTAGCTTAGTACTAACGGCCGTAAGCTAGAACTAATGGCTATAAGCTAGAGCTAAGCTAAGGGTTCACTCTAAGCCTTAGTGGGCTTAGTAGAACTAACTGAACTAATCAGATTTTACTAGCTAATAAAAGCTAGGGATATTATAATAATTATTCCGGATAAAATTTAATAATTTCTATTAAATATAAGGAATTTATAGATAAAATTATTATTAAAATCCGATTAGTAATTATTTAGAAAATAGGTTTCTTAATAACTTAATTTTTAATAATTAATAACTCAAGCTATAATTTATAATAATAGCTAGTAAGGATAAAATATAATTATATATATTATAGTATATAATATATAATTAAATTGAGATTTTTTCATTAATAATTAATTAGTTATTAATTAATGAAATAATATATAATAGCTTATTTATTAATCGTAATTTAAATAATAAAATACGACATAGTCCTATAATTACTATATTATAAATTAAAACCCCGAAAATAACTGCCCCTAGCCGAGTATACTAAAACTAGCTTAGCACTAACGGCCGTAAGCTAGAACTAATGGCTATAAGCTAGAGCTAAGCTAAGGGTTCGCTCTAAGCCTTAGTGGGCTTAGTAGAACTAACTGAACTAATCAGATTTTACTAGCTAATAAAAGCTAGGGATATTATAATAATTATTCCAGATAAAATTTAATAAATACTATTAAATATAAGGAATTTTTAGATAAAATTATTATTAAAATCCGATTAGTAATTATTTAGAAAATAGGTTTCTTAATAACTTAATTTTTAATAATTAATAACTTAAGCTATAATTTATAATAATAGCTAGTAAGGATAAAAATATAATTATATATATTATAATATATAATATATAATTAAATTGAGATTTTTCCATTAATAGTTAATTAATTATTAATTAATAAAATAATATATAATAGCTTATTTATTAATCATAAATTAATAATAAAATACGACAAAGAGTTTAGGGTCCGGTTTTAGCTATATACTATTCTATTTATAAATTAATTATAATATATCTATTATTTAGGATTAAATACTCTTATAAGGAATCCCCTCTACTTCCGAGCTATAATATTGAGAGACAAAAAGGAGCTCAGCCTCTTCTCTCATCCTGCCCAAGGCGGGATTAGTGAGTTGTCGTGTTTTCAGCATGGCGCGCGAGGCTGTTCGGGGTTAGGGGTTGATTTGCCTGCTAAGGAGGTAGACTGAGAGTGTCTCTTACTGTTATTTTGAGGGATATGGTTGCGTGGTGCTATGGTGGTGTGAAGGCTGAAGTACCGCCTTCCGAGAAGTGCTGCTTTTATTTCCTCAGGAGCGATGGGAGATGTAGTAGAGGAGGCTATTGGTGCCAGCGTTTTCGTCAAATGTCTTAAAGTCAGGAACGAGATGTAGGGTTTCAGAGCTGTGGATTTGGTTTAGGGGTTGAGAGATCTGGGGATGTGAGGGGAGGGGAAAAATATCGTGAGATGAGGTTATATAAAGAGGTGTGGTTACCCCTCCAAGTGGAGAAGATCAGTATTGTGCCTCGACTCTTTTGGTATCGCTTACTTCTATACTATCATCTCTCCATTGAACTTGAGAAAACTGTCCGGATTGTGTCTGTCGTCCTCAGCACAATACTCCTCTCCAGAATGGAGTATGCTATACCCCCCTTCGCCACCCTCAGATAGAAGTGCAAGCTAGGGAGGATTACCAAGAGACACGCTCTCTCTCGACACACTTACAGCAGTTCATAGGAGCTTGCAGAGAAAAGATATCCCCGTTTCTTCGAACGTGATTATCTTTTGGAGAACGATCAGCTCCCTCTACGACTTTGAAGTCAGACGATCTTGATCTCAAAGTGAGGCAAAACTCGTCTGGGTACTTCGAAGAGCTTTAGAGCAATAAGATCCCCGTTTTCTCAAAGCGGAATATCGCTATATTCCGAGAAAGCTCGGTTCTCTTCTTCGGCTTCGAAGTTATGTCAAGTAGAAAAGAGAGAAATTTGATCGATAATACCTAGATCTATAAATAGCCGAACTCACACAAACTGGACCCCCTATTACTATCTCTATACCTTACAAGCCAAGTCTTAATTACTATAACTAATACCCTATGAAAACAAAGGACCTCCCTGTCCTATATCGCATTTATAGACATAGTTAATAGTAATCAGACATCCGTCTTCCCTGTGGTACGAACCGCATTTCTTACAACCGCCGACCTTGCGGATGTTTTGGTAGTCCCACCACATGTCGTTTCCGCTGATCGCGCAGCTGGTACCTTGAATGAAGACGCCGCAGCTTCGGGTCCCATCGCCCCAGCAGTTGCCGGTTTGACTGCTGTTGCTGCTGAGGTGGAGGTTAGTTGGTTTGGGATGACATGTTTGTGAGACAGATAGGGAGGGACTTACTATGTGGTATAAGAGAGGCTGTCGTTCCGGCCTAGATTATTAACGGCGTCGTCGCACCACGCCAATAGACCCGGGGTTGTGCATAAGGTCGAGCCTTTGCAGTCGTAGTCGGTTGGGTCGGGCTGGAAGACGTTGGTGTAGGGATCGTATCCTTGTACCTGAACCACGAATTTACTCGTATCGATGGTGTTGGTACCTAGGGGCAATGTCCAGGTGTAAGTATAGCCCGTAATGACAAGGGAGATGGGACCGATCTCCGTCCAAGCCCAAGGCGCGTCTGTGGATCCGGAAGGAACCGTGCCAGAGTAATTGTATAGTGTGGTGCCTTCGACCATATAGTGGGTACAGACGTAATCGTCGATAACAAAGTTGATAGGCCATCCTGGATCATTATCGAAATCACACTCTATCGAGTCCCAGATATAGAGGTGGACGAACGCATAAGGAACAAGAATATCAGCGTGGTATACAGTCGATCCTGCAGAAGGAGAGGCGCCGTAGTTGGTGACGGTGAGCCCGCCTGGCAGAGTTGTGGTGTATACCGTAACCGTATTGGAAGAAATTCCCGTTGTGCCACCAGATCCTACGGGAAGGACGTGGAACTCATATGTCGTTGATGGTGTGAGGCCGCCAATAGTGATACTCGTCATGGAGCCTGGCACACTTGCAACAAGATCAGTATCGGCCAAATATATATAGTATCCAAGAGCATTCGAGGCCGCGGTCCAGGACAAGCTGGCGGAGCTATAGTCAGAGGTCACGAGGGTGAGACTATTTACAGCCCCAGTGGTGCCTCCTCCGGTTGCCCAGGGCGACGCATCATTGTTTAAGGGAACACCACCAGCGACCGCACCTATCGCGCTCTGCATATAGGAATCTTCAGGCAGTATATCGTATGGATTAGGTAAACTTTGATCCGTGATTTGGACAAAGCCCGCTCCGCGCGTCGCTGCCAGCTGGGCAACGGTGCTGACCTCAGATGCTGGCACGTCGTAGATGATATGCCAGAGTTTCCGTGGGTCTTGCGGCACCCAGTCGTTGGCGGTGTATGAATTCATGTATGCGTCATAGTTTAGCTCGAACGTCAGTAACGTGTCCATAGTGTCCTCGAAGCAGGAATCGATGGGCGAGCCCGGATTCAACACGGTCAAGGCACCGGGGTGAGCGCGCTTGGTGTAGTCGTTGATGTACTTGTACAGATCAACATATTCATTGCTGTCCCCACACTCCGGCCAGCCCTCGTCAAAAAAGATGCCACCGAGGTTGGGATAGAGCGTGTACCACATATTGACATCTTGTTCAATCTGGGAGGCCCAGTCGGCTAGTACGCCTGAGCCTAGTCGTGTGGTGAATTGCTGCTGGCTAACGCCCAGGTAGCCGGTGCGTACATAGCCCAGTACAGTTTTACCAGATGCCACTCCGCGAGTAATCACGTCGGCCCAGCTCGTGTCGACGGTCGAGTCAGGGCCATTTGCGACGTTAGCAACTAAGATGGATATCTGGGATGAGGGATACCCAATCAGCCGATCCCAGTCCGCTGGGTCCCCGAGCGGGTCGATATACGAGGCCACCGCGATCTGTTCTAAACACCAGGATATCATGTCAGCCCAAGGATGCATACTGTCTTGCAGCATGGGCCGCTTGCGAGGAGAGATACGTACGGCCATCAGAAGTCCCATTGGACGACGAGTCACCGTCACTGTTGAAGACATCAACCAGCCACTGCTGTTGAAAGTCTGTCCAGCTTTGGTCCCAGGGTTGAGGTCCTGGGCTCCTAGGAATGGTGAGAATACAAGGGCAATTGGTGTTGGGTTTCTGGAAAACGTTAGTGAACGATATCCTCGAGAAGCAATTTGAACTACAATTGTACACAATCCTAACGCTTCCCCTTGACACTCATAGTCTAGACATAGGAGCTGAGACGAAATTAGCTCGATGGACAAAATTCAGAGGGAAGACTGGACTGACAGAGTCCTCGGTCACTTCTTCACTTCCGTCACATTGTTCATCTGGAGGTTGGGTTGCAAATCCAGCTGCAGGTATATTGACCTTTCCAACAGGGGAAAGAGCCTGACTGTTCCCGTCGAGCACCGCATTCTCCACGACATCAAGAGCGATTGAGCAGAGAGCTAGCCAAACAAGGGTCTTGGCCGCTTCTTCCTTACTTATAGATGCGAGATAATTCACCAAAACCGCAGGGGCATTCTCTGCAACTGTGAGTCCAGCGTCTACCCATTTTGAAGCTTCGATGTAGAGGTCGAAGGTCCCTCCCTCTTCTGCATCTATCTTTGCATATTGAAAGAAGCAGCTCAGAACTATAAATCGTCATTCAAAGCACCATCAAATTCTCACATCGGGCTTGTCTTACCAGCATCGGCCGTTCGTCGCAAGTTTTCTCGGCTTTCTATTTCTCGGCGCATCCTCTTCGTGACAACAGCGCCACAGGAATCAATTGCCGTGCTCACTGAGTTCGTTAAAGTACCTGCAAGACCCTCGGGCAATATAATTGATATATCGCCAATGTTCTGACCATTTGCTTCAGCAGTCGCGGTTGCAAAGACCACGTCAACAGTAGAAGTGCCATCTATTGACAAGTATTCCGTATTTACTCCGATCCACTAGTTCAACGTCAATATTAGGGGCCCGGAATCAAGGTTTGAACCTACTTTGGTTGTGTACGAGTCCACCGTAATATATTGTGTATCCGTGCCGTATATTATTCCTAGGTAAGTGGATGGATCTCCCAGATCTGACTCGACTGGATTGATACCAATCTGCCCTGTGGTGGTAGGTACAATGGCATCAATATTGCGACCTATACGTGCCTTGATTGTCGGAGTCGCAGTTGGGCGCGATGTGACCAAAGCAGCATCTCCTTGGCCGAGTAGACTCAATAAACATAACCATAATGGAAGGTCTCGAAACATCGTGAATATTTGAAGCAAAAACCTCCAGATATGCAGGTTGTGAAGGCCACAGCACAGGAAGAGAAGAACTATCTTCAAAGGTCTCGAGAATCATGAGCTAGATCATTAAGCTTCGGCTCGTCCAAGCCCCACTTGGGGATGCTGCCTGTGCCTGCATGCTTTCCAAGGACGACACGCCATGGAATTCAAATTTGATAGCCACACAGGATGCGGCTTCTCCAGACACGGAGGGTGAGGTGAGAGGATCTCTCACGTCCAAGTCAAATTTTAAGATCAGTAGGTCGGATGCAAGAATAAGGCACAGACATAATATTGAAAGGGGAAGGCAAGGTTTGCAAAGACGGACCGGTGCAGCGGCTCCCAGGACCAGGGTACGCGATTATTGGCACGCCACTTAAGCCACAACCGAGGAAACCGAGGAAACCAAATGGAGACCCCCCTTCTTCAAGCACCAACTTCATTACAAAGTCTACCTTACAATACGTAAAACGCGTATATAATTATACAAAAGACTCCCGTCTTAAATATGATTGTAAAACGTAGTGAGAATTCTGCTTTGTTAGAGTTCAGAAGTGTATGTTTTGCATACTGAAATTTCAGTGTGCCACCTACTGCCTACACCTGGAGAGCGGTTAAATGAAACCTTGTCAAGTGGACGACGTTGAAATGGAAAAGAACCCGCAGGGCGAGGGGTCACAGCGTCAGCGCTAAGAAGACAACCCCTCTAACTCGTAAGGTTACCTTCTATCACGCGGAGCTTCAGAGCGATATCAATGGGTTTCTTCACTTCCTCACTAGTACATATTATGACCGTTTACACTTTGCTTTGTCCTCTCACGCCACCTGTAAAGCTTCGCCTCTCCGCATCATGCAAGGCTTCACAATCCACTCCACATCATGCAAGGCTTCACAATCTTACCTACCTGGCTCACCTCTCTCGTCCCTAGCTTGAAGCCAAAGCAACCACGACGCGATCCATTCGACTACGATCCTTTACCACCTCCCCGTATTCGTACCAATCGTCTCCCAATAACACGGCCTTCGTCTCTAGATAGCGCCCCTTCTCTCGAATCCTTCTCGGCGCTTCAACCCCAGTCTCGTCTCCTCAAGGTTCTGCCCCGAGAGATCCGCCAGCAAATCTGGTCCCATGTTCTTGGAGGCCATACTATCCATCTTGAGATCGTGGGAGCCCGTCTAGGCTGTCTTTACTGTCTGTCGGCTGACCCAAACACCTGTAACGATGGACGATGCGCTCGCCAGATGGGGGCACTCGCGCTGCCAGAAAGGGTAGGAAAGCTATCGAGTCTCTTGACAACATGTAGACAAATGTAAGTCTCACAAGCCGCTTGAGTAGTATACTGCCTTTCGCAATTAAGAGAATTATACTAAGGCATTATTCGTGACATAGTTATATAGAAGCCATCGATATTCTCTACTCCTCAAATACCTTCGCGATCTCCGACCCAGCAGTTATAGAATATATCCCTCTCGCCCTCCTCCCTCAACGTATAAATGCCATTCGTACACTACGGTTTCTCTGGCAATTACCAAATACTCCTCCTATAGATTTTCCTGACTTTCCTGGACCTGGAAGGGAGGCACACCTCAAACGCCTGAGAAAATGGAAGAAAATATGGAAAATTATCTCCACGATAGCAGGTAAGTTGATGGGGGAGAAATCCTTTCCTATTACAGAAAGTCTCATGATCTTCTCCCAAGACAACTCTCCCGAAATATTCTTCATTGGGCAATTACTGACGCCCCCGTTACCTAGGACTACGTGAACTCCATATAAAGCTCAACGTCCCAGGCGAATGGGCTACCTTAAATAGAGAAGCTGCAGTAGAGTTGCTAGAACCACTCAGGCAAGTCACCAAACCAGAAGTCTTCTTACTTAGCCTCCCATTTCCGGCAATGTATGAGGGTATGCCACATATTACTATGAGGTGGAGTTGGGCTGCTAGGAATGGATGGGAGGGCTCCGATCCTTGGGACGAGCTACCAAATTGTACGATTCGAAGAGTGCAAAGTTATCAGGAGCTATGATATTATGATTTTATAATGATATAAAATTTCCTATTATTCGACGAAGAGCAAGAAATACCTGCATCCAATGACCTCCCCCAAGTACCAAATTGCACTCGTAGCTTCACTCTTCCATATGTGAGAGCCTACGCCAAAACTAGCGACCCATCAGCATTTATGCCCGTAATCCTGCCAGTTGACAGCTGCCAAGCAACACTTCCAAAAAGAGCCCAGTTATCTAAAGTTTCGTTCAGATATTAGCCAGATTGTACTACGTACAAGTTTCTTCGTATGCGAGAAAGAGAGTTTAAAACATACCTGCGTTGGTCTCGGGTCCAAGAGGATCACCAAGTAAATTCCCAGCGTTAGGTTGCGTCACCACTGTCGACAATGCATGACACTTCTTCCAACCTAAGAGTAGATTAGTTTCAAGCACTCGACTTATTTACCTGGAGTAAAATCCATACCATAAGCTACACCACCACCATTATCCACATCAACCGTTGAGTAAGCACGGTTCGCATGTGTCAACTGCGCGAGAATAGTCAGTCAAACGCCAAGTGGAATACTGTAATCAGAGGCAGAGCTAATAAATATATACTTCATGAAGCATCACTTTATCAAATAGTGAGTATGCATCAATTTGTGCATAAATCAATTTCGACAACTGTTGCACGAGCCCCACGGCCAATTTCTTCCAATAATTCGCGGAAAGCTTGACAGTCCATCCGTTTGCGGTTGGTAGAGCCCAGTTGAGGAAAGTGGGACAGATTTGGATCTGTATGAACGGTGACAATCTTGGGAGGGTGGTATACATGAATGATGGAGAGAGGCTGAAGATCTGGCAGTTGTCATAGTCTTCTTCTTGGAGTCTTTGTCTTATATCTGTGATCTATGATTAGAACATGATGGGCCGAAAGAGACATTGATGCAGTTTTTACCGCTATCGTATAAAAATAAGTTCGTTCCTGCGAATGCGACTTGTCGGATTCGGGTCTGGTCACAGTAGATTTTCTGTATTTAGGACGCAGAGATCAGTACCCCTTCTAGGGCTTACAGGATTTTTCTCAAGCTCATACCACATCAGTAGGTCCCAATTGAGCATTGGTCAGGACTTGATTCGTGAGGCGGGTGATACCTGTTGCACCGAAGACGACTTTAAAACACCTTGCCGTTAGTATTTCTCCGTAAACTCAAGTACTCACTCAAAGCACTGCGATATCAGCTTACCATTCCCATAATAAGTTCCAAGAGTTGCATCCGGAGTGTTGAATAGGTAGTTCAGAGCAGTTTGAACTGCAGGGTTCAAAGGCGTCTGTTGAAGAGCAGTGTTTGCTGCCCCGGCCATTGCCAGAGCATTGTTCATGGTGTTTTGAACGAAGGCATATTTTCCAGATGCTTTCAACAAGACGTTAGTGGTTTTCTGTAGAGACCTATGATTTTCTCATTTTTCTTTTTTTGCTGATGATACTTACCCACATCGCAAGACAGTGGATCAATCATCCAATTTTGAGCGTTGGAAAGGCCGCATAACAGCGCATATACAGCTGCAAGGCATATTATAGATGGTCTCATGATGAGTAGTAGAATTGAAGAGTAAGGAGAGGAATATACAATGGATCTAATTTATGAGGAAGAACAAAAACGAGACAAGTCCACAAGACATCAGCCAACAGACTAGCTGCGGAACAGCGTTGAAGGGAACTCTAAAATACTGTACAGTCATCCCCCCCCCGGGGAAAAATTGTGCCCCAAGGCGATAATACTAATGCTGCTTCTCTTCAGGGGTTGGCTATGCAGCATCCAAGTACGGAGAAGATGAAAAAGCCTCGCTCTCATTCCGCATGGGGTAACCCGAGAACCAGGGAACTACGCCACGCACCGACATTTCAGCTCTCTGTTATGCAGGGGTTAGCAAATCAGAAGGAACGCTCTCCACACCCGTTCGAGTGATGTGCTTGGACAAAATGATAGAACCACTCCTGGACGGATTAAACTTTTGTTCTCTTCGGCGTGCACTGCAACATTATCAATAACTATGTGTCATGCAAGCCAATGAATTGTCAGAGACCATAATCTCTAGGGGAAGGGCGGCTCGTATGTTTGTTTATGTGTTAGGAAGCTGACAATAGTAACAGGTTATAGCCACTTGTAAGAATCACATATTTTCGGCTAAAAACAGCCTGCGCGCGCTTTTCTGTACGCGCACCTTTCCTTAGAAATCACTCTCTTATAACTCAACTATTATACCTTTAACTTATTAGGTTTTATTATATAATTAAGAGCCGTATACTAGAATCAAATTGATCTACTTTTTATATGCTCTAAATAATTATAAGAGAAGATATAAGAAGTACCCCCAAAAGTGAATTTTGGGGTTCGCGGGGTAGAAGGCTTAGCGAGAATTAAAGAGTAAATTTTAGTGAGAGTTTCTCTTAAAACGCTCGTATCTTAGTTAATTATTATCCAATTTAGGTCCCCTTATAATTAAATTATAGGTAAGAGTATAAGTTATAAATTACTGCTAGTGTGGTGTATACATTCGAAATGTAAGGGAGTTAGCAACATCAGAGACCCCATGCCCACGAAACAGCTGTTGAAAGTGCCTCCTCAGAGGTAGAGGGTGATGTGATGTGATGTGAATAAATAGAATCATTAATCATCAACGATACGCCAAACAAACCGAAAGGTCTAACTATGTGAGACTATCATTCCATTCCCCACGCAACTCCCAATACTCGTAAGCGACGGCTCATAACCAATACCAAATGATCACCCCAAAATGCAATATCACAGCTACCTCTCTAGGCACGAACCCACTCTCTATCAAGCCTCTCCAATCTATCCACTATACTTCCTAAGAATATCTTATGCAGTTCCTTTGAAGCATCTCGCCCGGTAGATGCAAGGTTCGAAGCTAACAGCACTCTGTAATCGCTCTTGTCTCGAAGATATCTCTCAAGTGTATAAGAAGAGCCAGATGCGACGGTGGATATGTTTGGGTCGATGTCGACATCCTTGTAATGGAGACCATCCACGTAGTTTTCTGGATGGGGGTCAAAGATCTCCTTCTCATCAGAGCATCCATCTGTTGAACGCGAACCGTCCGATGCATGTGTCGAGGAGACGAAAGTGCTCTTGTCCCTGGGGCGCACGAGCGAGAGTATCGGATCGGCAGCCTTTGCAACGCTTTTCTTGTAGTCGTTCCACATGTCGTTAAGAACTGTTGTTGCTTTATCACGGAGCCGCTTCCAACTGAATTGCTGGTCTGGGGGGTCGAACATCGGCGCAATGATAGTCTCTGCAATCGACTTGGTGACAGATTCCGGCACGTTTAACAGACTTTCGAGAAGGTCTTCCTTAGATTTCTGTGCCTTGCCCATGAAGTAGGAGTCGTATGAGGTAGAATCGAGTTCAGGTTCAAAAGGTGGCATGGTAAAATCCGTTTTATAAATGGCTTCAGATCCACCAACCGTCCAAGCGACACACCCTGCGAGTATGCAGCCAAAGGAATATATGTCCCTCTTTCTTCTCGCGATACGTTCTGATTTGGCTGTCTCAAACAAGTCTAGTCGATAGCATTCAGGTGCGTCATAGGTTTTTCTATCATCTAATCGATCTTGTGAGCTTGTGGAAGCTGAATGCGAATAGTTCAAGAGCCATATCATACCTTCTTTTGAATCCTCCTCTTTGACTTTGAAGTGGCTGATCCCGAGATCATTAAACTTAAAATTCCACTCGTAAGGAGATTTCGTTTCGGAACTTAAGATTAGCACATTGTCCGGCTTAATGTCTTGATGCCAGCCAAGTAAAGCGCGCCTATGATAGTCAGTTTACGATGGATGTGACTGCTGCATTGGAGGACCATACTTTTCACATAGTTCTGCGCCAGCATCTATCAGACACAAAGCGCTCTCCCAGAACTTGAACGTATCCTCAACGGATGACGGTGGGGATATCTCTCGAAAGTAATCTGTCAAAGAGAGCAATGCATAGACCTTGTCCTCCGATGAAGATACCTCTGGAGAGTGATCTGTCAAAGAGAGCAATCCATAGACCAAGTGCGACGGGAGATTTTGATGAAAACCGAGCAATCTTGGGGTAGAACACTTCTGTAAGCATTCCCGAACCACATCATTCGCATCTGTTGGTCTATCCACATTGCGACCTCGAGTCTTGAGAAGATATGATTTGCCCAGAAAAATATCAAACTAAGAAGCTAGTTAGCGTCGCTACTTGAACAGGGACGTCTGCGGGATTACCTGTGATCCATGATCTTGGACATCAATTGCATCAAATTCAGCGTGAGACCTATTCAATAGGAATTCGCTCGCGGTGCGGTGCAGGAATTTTACGGACTGATCCGTATTGATCTGGCCACCGAAAAGGGGCGCAGCTGACGTTGCCCGAGCTGCTTGCCAAGGAAAGCCACTCTGTGTGTCCGGAAATCCATTAAACAACGTATCAGTCTGATTGTTGAACCAGAAACCCCCGGCTGGTAGCTTCCATTGAGTTGATGGCACACCCTTGACCTGAACCGTCACATTGATCTGCTTCTTACCTACCCCACGTCGACCCTCAAGCTGATGACACCCAAAAGCCTTGCGAACAGAGGGAGCAAATTGTCGTTCCCTTCCTAAATAAGAGTGGCAAAACATGGAAGTATCCATACGGGTACTGCAAGAGCAATGGAAGATCATTGAAAGTTTATCCGCGTTTGGGCGCAGAACTGGATCGAATTTCAGCATGTCTTTGACTATTTGGAGAGTCTGAGGAGCATGCGGCCATCGCCTTGAATTTTGTAGGTACGATTCTTGTAGCACCCAGAGGAAATCGATCCAGCAGTAAGTTCTTGGGAGGTTTGCCTGGAATGAATTGTATGCGCTGCCAGCTGAGCGAAAGGCCTCGAATGCAGGCAGCGAAAGGCCAGTGGAGATAGTCTCCATCTCGGCCCAGACGCATCCAAGAGAGAAGATGTCCGCAGCTGTTCCTATATCCCAACTACTGCCAGTAGACTTGTAGTATGAGGTCTCTGGGGCGCAGTACTTTGGAGTTAAGGCTAGGCTTGGCTTTGTCCATTTTCCATGACTTTGCTCGAAGCAGTTTGCTCGCGCACTTCCAAAGTCGGCCAAGTATACTTCTAGATCCGAGGAGACAAGTATGTTCTGCGGTTTGATGTCTCCATGAATGAGTCCCGTTTGATGAAGGTATCCCACAGCAGATGCCAAGCAACCTTCCCATTTCCAAAGGAGTTCGCGATCTGGCCAGCTGATCCCGCCAATGCTATCACCACCAAGATAAGACGCTAGATTCTTCTCTGCAACAGGTGACATTAACATCCAAAGTTGATCTGAGGTCGTACAAAAAGCAGCTAGGTTGACAATATGACGGTGACGAAGCTGCTTCAAGATCTCTACTTCGGCAGAGAGTGTCACTGTAGGATTGAAGGGGATTATCTTGCGAGCATAGGTTTGGTTTGTACCTTTGCAGACGACTTCATCTACAGTGCCAAACCCTCCCCGGCCGAGCTCACGAATCGATTTGAAATATTTCTTGATAGCTTTGATACCTGATAACTGTCAGTAACAGAATCTATGAGAGCGCTTACGGAGGATCGAGCTTGACTTACCGGGTAGCTGAGCAATGCGGAATTGCGTAGAGGTAGGTTCGGTCGAAAGGGGGCAATTGTGTGAACCATAATTGCCGTGCGGATAGGATATGTTCGCGCCTGAACGCTGACTTGAGCATTTTCCTCCGTTTCCGTTCCCACCCTGTGCCGGATCCTCATTACTATTTCCAGAGCCCGGTGGACCAGGAGGGGTGGTATCATCCTCGTCGTCATCGTTTTTTGGGTAATTGATATGGTCAAGGTTGTGATTTTGACGAGATTGGCGCAGTTTCTTCTTCGTATCAATCTCCTTGCGGTATTCTTGGGGAATGCATGGACTGCTTCGCCAGTGGTGATCATCCTTAGAACAGCGGTGATTGTAAGGATGAGTTACATAATTCCCACTAGCATGCTTGCCCATATGCTCGATACACTGTTCGCGGCTCTCCAAGGGCTCCTCATCCACGCAGTAGGGACAGACGTCGTGGTATATGTCACTGATCGTAATTTTGATCAATTGCTCGCGGAGCCTCACCCGCTCCCTTTTGGTTTCGCAGCTAATTTGGTGATGGCTCTGGAAGTGGCCTGTAGGTCCCAGAAATCCATCTCTCCTGATTATCATGGTATGACATGGCGTACCATCTGCTTTTTGGAAGGGACAGATAAAAATCTTACCAGGGAAGTGGACCTCTTCCAGGTGCTTCAAAATTCCCCTCAGTTTCTTCAACTTTGTCCCGCATTCTTCGATGGGGCAGATTACCCTACTATTCAAGGGGCCTTGAGATTCTGGCAGTTCCGAAAAATCTTGTGAAAGATCCTGTGAGGATACCAATGACTGGAATGACTCTTGCGTCTCACTCGAGGCTATTCGTGATCGTTTTTGGGGTGGTGCTGTCAAGACCGACGGATCCCGTAGGCGTTTTTCGGGATGAGTACTTTCTTTGGCAATGACATTGGGTTCGCTGTACGTTTGAGACGGTTGGGAAGTATCGAGACCGATTCCTGAGTCGTTCTGCGTCATCTGTTTCTTGACTTTAACGGTCCAAGCCAAACTTCCATAGAAACAGTCGATAATTTTGAATATCTTCCTGCATTTGGCGTTCGCTGACATTGCCTCTTTCGCATCTAGTACTGCCTCGATTGGTTCCTCTAGATCCTCTTGCTTTGGTAAGTATGGGTCGGGTAGGTGTGGTGTCTTTTCCGGAGGTCGTGCATTCTTTTCGTAAAATTGCACTAATGCTTTAGCCAAGTTGGCTATCTTCAGATTCAAGTTGGTGGCATCAGGGTCTTTAACGTGACATTCGATTAAGTCCATCATATCGCTCTGGGTTTTGCTGTCGCCCTTGCCGCTGATACAAGGTGGACCTGCAGGATTCAATTCCAAATCTTCGCCAGTCGACTCGACCGCATCTCGAGAATTTCTGGGAACTCTGCCAGATCGTAGTGGGCCGACGTCGAGAACATGGATGGACTAGTAGAAGCATGATCCGTTAGCCTTCATGGCAACTCCCAGCTGGGTTGCAGAGATGAAATACCGTTGACATATCTGCCAGATCTCCTTGGAGAATTGACAGTGATGTTTCCGTTGGTCCAAATGTTTCTGTCGCGGGAATTGAGCCCAAGGACAGAGGTGAGGTTATCGCACATGCTGAGGAGGACGTCAGGGTATTGAGTACCTCTTGAGCCATGGATTCGGTGCCCCTCTGCTGGGAGCTTTCTGCCACAGAGTCACCATGACGCACTAGGCTACGGGCTGTCGTAAGATTAATTATTTCATCGCGGTGGTAATGGATTGTCGTTGACGTTGGATGATGGGGAAGGTTGGAGGTATCTTCGCGAGCATGATCGGCGGTTACGATGACCTCTTCATATGCATGCAGCAAGGCTGAAGAATCTGGAACATGTGGCTGATTCTGCAGCCGCGTTGAACTTGAAGATGGATCATTTTCTGAAAGAGAACTGGGAGAATCGGAAGAGGTGTCTGTGGACATAATCGATGCTTCTTGACGGGGAAGTTCCTGCACAATAAGGATCTGGCGACGTGAGTTGACTGATGGATGCTCCAACAGCCAGGGGCGACAAGTGGTTGTAAGATGCAGGAATCGAAGCAACTCGGAAAATGCGGCTTCGATTGATTGTAGTGATGTGTGTAGACTGCTAAGGTCTGCAGAGATGGACGACATCAAAGGCCATTTCTGGTTTTTTGAACTTCCGTGGCATGGTCATCCGGAAGGTCTAGTTAGCGAGGGGAAAGGGATGGGGATAGGGATATACTAATTAAGCGAGGGGATTTCTGAACTAAGGCACAAGAGAAGTAAACAACATCCAACAAGCACTCTTAATTCTATGTTCAACTGCACCTAGAGAGTAAATAAAAATCGAGTTTTAGCCTACATACCATGGGAATATGTGTGTTCTTGAGTTACTGACTGTTGGGTTCTTGGAAATGCGAACTCACCACCTGTGTTCTGTTCGATCCCCTCCCAATCCCTATCCCTATCCCTATCCCTATCCCAACTCAACACCCGATCCCAATTCCAATCCCTTCGTATAATTTAGTGCCCATGAGCTGTCCTAACAAAATCTGGAAGGTGACGTCTCAACATGTGAATACAATCATCCATCATCACGTCCACAGGGGAAAAGGGCTGCAACGCACCGCCAACTCAAACCCCGGTATTTTCGAGTCCGGAAGACACGATACTCATTATTCTGTAGTCATATCCCTCTTCTTTGATCCAAATAACCCACGTCGCCGCCGTTTGGACATCCTTCCTTGCGCCGCAGTACCATCGCATCAACTGCACCTATGTTGAAGTCAGCGTGAGGTCCGCACTGCAAAGAGTTCCTGGTGGCATCTATTGCAGCAGTACCAGCTTGTAAGGCATCATCCGTAAGGGCCCTTTCCATGTGCCCTTGAGCTTCGTCTGGCAGGACAACATGTCCACGCTGCACAAATATTGATGGAACACATACTGATGTCATGTACCAGAGGTGCACCACCCCCGTCTCGTCGAAACTTCGATCCACAGCGAGCAAGTATTTTTGGAGGAGCATTTCCACGATACTATATGGACATAACTAGTTTATTTGGGCAGGATACGCCCACATACTCGAAGAGATGTGTGAGGTATTTGTAATCATCTGCGCTTCTTGCGGCCGGGAGACATCCAGAGGCGTGGTCTAGTGCATGAAGGCACTTGCTACTAGGACAATCTGCCGTAAACGTAGAGAGTCTGGGCAAGTACAGGGGAATCCCTGCGCCAGGTGCAGAGGCCATTCCACGATGAGGCAAGTTTGATGGGTGGTCCGCTAGCTGGTACTGTGCTAACTGATGACAGTTACTTTCCAACATAAAGGCGCACAGGCACTGTGTAATCTTCCTTGCTGGCGCAGAGGATTTGATATATGATCTGTATCAGCTCTCGAGGGGTTGATCAAAGGGCCATATTGCGGGTTGAGGCTGAGAGAAGGTGTTGTCGAGTTGTTTTGCGTTGTTCTGGTTCGATAAACCTTTTTTAGATGGTCTGCCGCTACACAGAGTGTCGCCGGCCGGTTAACACTTCCATAGAAGTTTGCATCCTTTGTTTTGTGGATTTTCTGATGTTTATATTCGTTAGCGAGATAAATAGGAGAGAAGAATGCTGGTTGGGCGAGAGACAGAGCCTTGCATGACCCTCTCCTGTGACGCACACCCGCCAATCGATGTAAAGGATGTACAGGGCAGCAACATTGCCCGACTTGTGTGAGAAAATCTCAAGGCACTCCTTAAGGCAAACTAGAAAATGAGCGATGATGCAAAATGATTAAAATGAAGACATTCCCACTTAAGACGGCATCCCTTCTCACAAACAGTTATCCGCAACCCCAACGAGCCCACGATCAAAACGACTAAGGTTCAGACATTGCGATTTCAGAATTTGAGGTGAAAGAAGTTGATAGAGAGGACAAGAAAAGATTTCCCAAATTTATGGAAGGCTGTGGCAGGCAGAAGTCATGCGTTGTGATGTTTGCCTCAGTCTGGACCGATTTTCGGACGCAGATGATCGCTGGCAGATCGACATCAAGGCCGACCTCATGCCGGAGTACTCTCTCCAATTTACGTCGTCGAAATTGAGGGTTTCCGTCGAATCCGGGTGCGAGACGTGTTCTGTCGTTTTGAGTGGTCTCAAACTGATCAGTCGCAACTTGTCACTTTTTGACGTGTCGCGAGACTATAGGGGACGATTTATACTGCAGTCGGATTGTTCGTTGGAGGTCGAGGTATTTGAAGATGATGAAAATAATTCCGCAGCAAGTGCTTATGCCAGAATTCAGTTCTATACGCTTCCAGGTGCGCGTGTCATCATTGATATGATCGTCTCAGGCTGATAGTGTGGGCAGGACTTCATGTCCACGGCGGTGCATTCTCCGCCGCTAGGGATGTTCCATCCGAACTCTCCGTCGAGAGCTGCTCCTCTATTGTTTTCGACTGGATTCAGAATTGTCGTCTCAACCATGAAGCGTGTGCTGCTGGGAAATCCGAGGCAAACGAGCTTCCATATAGGTTGCTCGACCTCCAGCAACGGGAAGTCGCAGCCGTGTTTCTGGTTGAGACCCGAGACAATTCTGCGTGTCGTGCCAAGCAATATGCAACATTGAGTCACTGCTGGGGAAAAGCCCATGTTATACAAACCATCAAAGAAAACCTACTTCTCAGGATGCAAGGCATTGATTGGGATAATCTGCCAAAGACCTTCCAGGATGCCATCACGATTGTTCGTGCCCTAGGGATTCGGTTTCTTTGGATCGACTCTCTCTGCATCGTCCAAGATGACATCCTCGACTGGAAAAGAGAATCCGTTCGCATGGCAATCATCTACTCAAACAGCTATATTAACATTGCGGCTACAGGTGCCTCTGACAGTCGTGGAGGCTGTCTCTATCCGAGAAGCCTGAAGCATACGGTTCCGATGTGCGACATTAGGTCATTTCCTGTTGAAGTCCAAAAAGTTCCCCAACAGCCAACTATCTTTGTGCGACCTTCTCTCGAGCGTGTCCACCAACGCTACAGTACCCGTAGTAGCCATGAATTTGATCTTCCAGATTCGCAGACGGTGCCGTTGCTATCCAGAGCTTGGGTATTCCAGGAACGACACCTGGCCCCACGGACCCTCCACTTCCATCCGTCAGAAATGGTTATGGAATGCAAATCTGGGCTTCGGTGCGAATGTTCAGGTCTCGATAGCGTTGTTCCACGGGGCAGACGGGACTCCCTACACTTGAGATCTTCTGATCGAGGCGAAATTTTCAAGTCGTGGCTTGATGTGGTTGAGGAGTATTCCAAATTGCGCCTCACTCGTGAATCTGATAGATTACCTGCTCTGACAGGTGTCGCCACGGTCTTTCAGAAACGGCTGGGCTGCGCATACTTAGCTGGTATCTGGCAAGATGATATTGCTCGCGGCATTCTTTGGGCTGTGACCCGATACCAGCGCGTGCGATCTCAGAGAAGTGTTCGTCGCCACAATTTCGCACCTACGTGGTCTTGGGCCTCACTGACGATGGATATCGAAGGCTCTGGAATTATGTTCCCTGCTGGCCATGACGATACGTTCCAGGCAGACGATCGATTTGGCTTTGTTAACACCGATATCCCTTTCGCAGCGACTGAGTTCAATCTAGTAGCTCCAGCCATGGAATCCATCTCATTGCGTGGAGTTTCAATAGCAGCTACAGCACACCCGTACAACCTAGATGATGTGTCCTGGAAAGATTTGATGCTTGTCTTCGAACAAGATGTTGAAGATACTGTATTGATCTCTGTTGCACAGATGAATATCGACTGTACCTGGAAGTCTCCAAATCCTTGTCCTTTGGAATTTGGCACCGAACTGTATTGCTTACTGGTAGGAGAGAAGGTGAACAAAGATTGGGAATCTGGCCAAGAAACTCGGTACCAGTGTACTCTTGTTTTGAAAGATTCTGCTTTGGATATGCATTTGTTCGAACGAGTTGGTGTGCTGTCCGTTGCAGAGAATCTAGGACTATTTCAAGTGGCACCAGAATCTTCATTCAAGCTGATTTAAGAGTTCTCAAGATGATGGCGTTTGCAAAGAAGGGTTTGGTTAATTATTCATGGACTTGGCTCTCAAGATTCTCATATGAATATCTGCTTCTGAACATTGTCTAAGAAAGCATGCTAGGTTTCTATCTCCCTTGACTCAAACGTTTGTAAGTCTGGTATCAAGGACCCTGAGAAAAGGCATAATATATATAGAGGCTGGCTCTAGTGAAGAAAGGCTGGAATGCAACTACTCGGTCTCGCATTTGATTCCCCTCTTGAGAAGAAAGTGATTGTGAAGAGCTTAGGAGGCCCAACTAGGTGACTTCAGCTAATGGCATATCTTCAAGCAACTTTCCACAGAAGCCGAAACCTAGTGTTTTTATAAGATTCAGCCTATGAAGATATCACGGAAGAAGCTCGGGAGCATTCTGCAAGCGATGTGACTGAGGAAATCATCGAATTTTATCTACCCCGAAAGCTAAATTGGGACAGTCAAAGGATTCATAACACTGCAGAATATTAGCTTCAAACACATATTTCAGCCTTTACACCAAGATACACACTAGCCACTTGCTACGACAAGATGGTCAACAGAGCCCAGCTCCTGGCTTTTCAGAACATTGTAAACAAGGAACAGGAGTGGTTTCATCGCGGCAGTCACTCAGCTGCCTCTCTGACATTTGCTCTTCTAACTCGATTCAGCGAGCTTTCCGGCCTCCACGGGTCCTCCCTGGCTGTCTTTGTTGAGATAACCGTTATCATCGCCTCGTGTGCTAGTTTCTCCATCGCGCTTGCGTGGCAATATGCCTTGGTCTGCCTATCGATCGTTCCGTTGATGTTCGTCTCGAGTTACTTCCGCGTGCGGGCCACGGCAAGATTTTCTACTGCCATCAGCGAGTGGCACGTTCAATCAAATCAGATCGCCAGCGAAGCCGTTTGTGCTCTACCAACCATCGTGTCTTTGAACGCGCAGGATTACTTCAAGGCCTATACGACAGATCAGTGGACGAGACCACCCACCTCGCACTCTCGTCTATTTGGCGCCGATCGCTTTTCTTTGCCTTGACACAGGGGTCCATCTTCTTCGTGAATGCTTTCGCAATATGGTACGGCTCTCGAATGATGACGACCGTAGGATTAGGCCTGTTTGAATTTTTGCCGTGCTGATCGCCCTAACATTTGGAACACAAGATGCGGGAGAGTTCCCTAGCGGAGTCCCAAACTTTGCGGCTGCGACTGAGGCCGCGGAATGTTTCTGGGAACTGCGCAGCCATGGAACTTCGTCCCACTCGGACTCAGACTCGGATTCAGAGTCTGGTAATGACCCGAGCGAGAAGCCTCTTGCACTCTTGCCTGCTGTTGCCGGGCCCATCGCCGTTACTGACGTCTCGTTCGCATATGCGGCACGGGATGAGCCTGTCTTGTCGAATGTCAGCATGATTGTCCCACAAGGGCAGCAAATTGCCATTATTGGTCCTTCTGGAAGTGGCAAGAGTACGCTGCTTGATCTGTTTGGCAGATTCTATGCCGCTTCGTCTGGCGCAATCACGTTGAACGGCCATGAACTTGCTCGCCTCAGCGTAAGCACATATCGTTCCATAGTCCTGGTGGTTCCGCAAGAACCAACTATGTTCACCGGCAGTATACGGTTCAATATTCTTCTCGGCCACGAATCTGCTTCTGATGAACAGCTCGAAGATGCATGTCGCCAAGCAGATATCATGGATTTCATTAATTCTCTCCCAGGAGGTATCAACACCTTGTGCGGGAAGTCCAAGCTGTCCGTAGGTCAGAAGCAACGGATGGCAATCGCCAGAGCGCTCGTCCGGAACCCACAGATTTTGCTCTTGGATGAGCCGACGGCTTCATTGGATTCCAAGACTGTCCAGAATATGTTTGCAGCATTGCGATCCGAAGATAGTCAGCGTACGACCATCACAGTTGCCCATAGTCTTGCAAATGTCCTTCAGTCCGATCTGGTTTATATCCTGAAGGACGGCAAGGTGGTAGAGTCTGGGAAGCCACAAGATTTGATGGGCCGAAGCGTGTTGTTCGATGAACTCTTGGGAGGAAACTGACAGATATGTCGATAAGTTGTCAGCGCGTACAAAACCAAAAGTACAGACAGCCAGAACCGGGTGATGTTAAACTTGATATTGTTCCGAAGAATCAACCTGTCTGGGTACTTAAAAATCCTAATAATTTATTAGCGCAGTCTAGAAAAGTCTCGCGTGGGAGAGGCGGGAATATCACATCAAACGAAGTGGAAATTTTTCGCATCGACTTTTCATTTCCATTGTACCAATCCTGGCGCCAGACCGTCCCAAAAGAACCAGCGCTAAATTCAATGGCACGTATAAATAGCTTTTGTGCTGTATTTTTAGTACTTAAGTATTATGGGTTTTGGAGAGTATAGAAAACCTTTGCTGGACCAAGTATTGCTCAGTCAAACCGTATTATGGGACGTCATAAATTTCCAACAGCAGAGACACAGCCTAGCAGTGCTGATGACGAGGCCGACGCTGTAGATGACTTGCACTCAACTCTGAAAACGTGTCAAAATCGGATTTTGACGACGATCCGCAAGCCAACTCCGATAACAATTCGCAAGCCGGCCTCGAAGATAGTGTTCAAGGTAGCCCTGAAGATGATATTCATACCAGCCTTAAAGACATTCTACAAGCCAATCGTGAAGGTGATATGCAAGCTGATACCGAAGATGATGTGCAGCTCTACCATCAAGACGATGTAAAATCCATTTTGGAAGATATCACTAGTACTAATCGCAGGCTCCACCTGATTTATCGAGGTTCCTAGTAGATTTGAAAGCAGCGAGAATTGTTACTGAAGTGGATTGAAACCGCAAAGTAAGACGTTTGGAGAAAACTGGGAAATTGTTGCTCGCGTGATAAGTACTCTGATCGTATTTCAACAGAGTATTCATCTGTAGATAGTGTACATTAAGAAACGAATAATTATATACGTAGAAAGGTCTGAGTGCGCTATCACCCAAGATGTTGTGGTGTATGACTGAGCTTTCAATCTCCATATCGGCTTTCTGTCGGAAAGCGAGGCTCCAAAACTTCCCAGCCTCTGAACAGAGCCGCTTCTGCAATGTGCATCGCTCCACCAGAAATTCGTACTTACCAAGTGACAAGGCTAGTACCAAACAACAAATCCTCGTCTCGCGATCCTCTCCGCTGTGTGTAGAAGATTTTACATCTCCGATGGTAAGTATCTAGTATGACGAGGAAATCAGAAAGTGACCTATTGAGATTGGAGAGATGAGACGTTAAGATAATGTCTCGGGGTGAAAGTTTAAAATAGATGTCCAGAGTATGAGAAGGACTCCCGGGGCACCTACCACAGTCGGCATTGACGCTCGTGATAAAAACTCGTCTGGATTCGGGAATGAAATCCTCTCCCGGTAGTCCACCTTCTTCCTCAATCATCCGAATACGATTCGAAATCGATCCTATGCAGAAAGAATCCCAGACGCCCTCCCGGATTTGCGAACTAAGCATCAGCTCAATCGCCCTGCCACGAACGACCCGGTCTCGGCAACGAGTTCCGACAAGATATAGAGCTGGTAGTATTCCAAGATCGAATCGGTAGAAGGCGCTCTCTTGGGAGGAGTCAATTAGTTCCCCGATTATGGAAGCAGCAAGGTTCGTGATGGCCCTGAATTCAGGTAGGAGTTCGTCAAAGGAAGTTTCCGAGGTGAAAGACATGCCGAGTAATGTGATGATGTTCATATTGACATGAATCTGGAGGAGGACGGCAACGATGCGTTTGGCTGGGTTAGGTTGCTTCAATGGATCGAGCCAACTTCCCGCTGCATCGATCCATCTATATATGTCCGAAAGGTATCGCTCGCATATCTCTCGAATTTCGCGGGTTGGTGCTTTGAGGCTGTCCAATGAATTAGCACTGTGAACCTACGATGGGTTGGGGAAGCTTGGAGCTTCGGGACTGTCGTGGCAGCTCATGCAGCTCTTGAAACAGCTCCTAGGCCGCGGCTTCTATGGAAAGCGGTAGCGGAATGGTATGAGAATATAGCTTACTAATTATAGAATTAGCATGGAAAAGCTCGAATGTGGAAGCAGGAGAGTTCGGGAGGCGGGAGGCGGGAAGCTAGGCTCCCAAGGCCCATATAGACCTCGGTGAAGGCTGAAGTCCTCGTGCTCCGAACTCCCTTACAAGAAGACAGCAACTGAGTATGGAGAAGACTTGCCTTTGCAAAGGGGACCTCTCCTGAATTGAAATCCGCAGTTTCCGCTGCCATCGGTGAGTATTTGGTTTTCTCTGATATAGAGAGATCTCAGGGGCAGAGAGCCAACACGTATGTCGGCATCATGAAGCTCCGAGGCTCGGAGTTCGTGCACGGAAAAGAGCAGAAGATTACAAGAATGAGACTTACACCAGTCAGACGCTTCTCGAGCACCGCCCAATTCTGCTGCTTTTCCCTCCAGTTGCGCCCGGGTCCTGAAATGGAAATTTCTTCTCATGATCATTTGCCTAACGGTGTCAGCTTTCCGCTCAACCCAGTAGGCTCAACGGTCGAAGATGTAATCTTGCGACAGGGGATTCATCCCATATGCTAAGTTTGGAAACAGAAATCAAATAGTCCACCCACCAATAGGTACGAGCTTCGCAAAGTGTGTCGAACGAACTAGGCATGCTTTCCAATATCACCGCCGTGTCATCGATGACCCGCTGGTGTAACTCCAACGGCCTGGTATCGAGAAAGAATGCGACATGGATGTCTAATCCTGCAAAAGCTTGCACAAGATCGTTCTCTATCACATGCTCATTGGGCGATGCACGTGTCGTGAGACCAGGTTTGGCCTTGCCAATCCACTCATGAAAGAGCGCAACACCACTGGACGCCAAGCTACAAGCTGGACTTTGCCGTCCTTGCAAGCTTTCTATCGAGAAGGATAGCAAGCATGCCAAAAGAGCGTTCCTCAGGTCATGCTCCCCAAGCTCAATGGCTCTTCTCATTCCCTTCAGGGCTTTCTCATATTGCGCTAGGGCATACTGATGCTCGCCGCGAAGACGTTTACCTTCTTCTCCATCTGAAGTGATCATTAGGGTCTAAGCATTGAGTTAGTATGGTGTAATCGAATATTTTGAGACGGAGGTAGGCAGTGCCATGCTGAGGGAAGCATGCTGCTCCCGAGAAGACTCTTGGTTCCGAGTCTAAAAAGAGAATAGCAGATTGGTAATGGAAAGAAGCTCACATGGTCGGCGTCTCCCGTGATCTGACTTAGAGCAGCTGTCATTAATCAGTACAGTCATTTGCCGAGAGGACCAAAAGGCTGTGAGCCGAGCCCCAATTGCAACCGGATTTGGCAGAACCCGAGAAAGGGTTCCCGGGTATCGGGTTGCAAACAAACCCGCCCAGCAAATGAGAATGGAAGTAAGCCTTACCAACTGCGATAATGGCATGCCTGACAAACGGTACAGCCTCACTGGCTTGGGGCATCAAGCGATTCCAAAGACCGGTCATGAATGGCCCGGAGATCTGGCCGGCCGTTTCTTCACAAAAGATTCGGAAATAGCGTAAGTCTTGCTCGGACTCGAAATGTTGTACAGTGATTGGACATCGTATTGCCACTTCCACATCTGACGACTTCGGCAAGAGCGGCCGACGAGGAGTGCTGTCTACTCGTGGCTTTGGGTAACCACCACATCGGGTCTTGAAGCGAACTATCCCCAAGAAATTGGAGTCAGTATCCCTTTCAAGCAATTTTAGGACTTTGAATGTTCCAAGCGTCGTTTGACACTACTAGTACAATGTTCCACGAGCCGTTCAACATTTGACAAAAGAGGAATCAATACCTGGAGAAGTTGGGACTCACGACAACGTTTACAAGAAGGTTTTTCTTCGCCGCATTTGACCCTTCTCGCCCTTCACGCGGTCAGCAAGGCGAAAACGTGTACGAAGTACGCGCAGATGTAAATTTGGGCAATCCAACTCACTTGCACGTGAAGCAACCTGTCCTAGTCTTGAACTTGCTGGGTCTCGGATCCTTCGACGATCGATGGGGGTCACTATCAATAAGAGGATGCATGATGGCGTGAGAAGGATGCAGAGAACCACCAGGGGTATGTGAATCTCAGAAGAGACATTCGCTGCAAGCATATAGAGCCTCCATTTATGTAGGGAATCGAATGGTTTTTGTTTGCATTTTCGGCTGCAAGACTTGCTAAATCCGGGGGAGAGCTTTGGAGGAGCAGTGGAGGATAAAACAAGGCTGAACAGATACCTGGGTCAGGCCATCCTGTATCTTGCTTGCGCTTGCACTCTGATCGTCACCACCCATGCAACTTGAGAAGCTTATTTCTCTGCTTCCCTGCCGTCTACGGCTTGTGACAGGTGGAAACCGCAGATGGAGAGAAAGGGGTTCACGCTCGTTCACTGCGAAGACGCAGTGAAGCGGAGATTTGGGCCATCACTAGACCGCTAATCAGGTCGGTTGCTGCACTGCAGCTGATTCAGGCGGCCTGTTGCGGCCAAGTGGTTGCTGACTGGCTTGAGATGGACGTGAGTGTGGATGAACCAGATGAGTGTTCCTTGCAATGACGATCTGGAGCACCAGGAGGCCCGCCGAAAATGATTAATCAGCTCCTGCTAATCCGCGCTGAGTCTAGCATGTGTCCTCCATCAGCATGTTGGATCTGGATCTGTTTGGAAATCTATATGCACTGATTCTTCACAACTTTATTAGAGATGTGATGAGATGGGATGAAGGAACTAAGGAATTGTTGACTTGGCAGTTTCAACTTCTCCGTGAAGAATCCTCGAATGACGAACATCGTGATTCACGGTGAGCGGGCCATAGGAGAGGCGTGCGTCGGCCGCCGTTGCAAGGAAGAAAGGAAAGCCAAATTGCCGGATTTAGAGAGCAACAGTCTGTTGCGGTGAAGGCTGGGCCGAAAATAAGCACTGGGTGGTGATGGTGGCTGAGGCTGAGCTGCGGCGCCGCCTTCTAACTCTGCCAACCCTGCCAACCCTGCCAACCCTGCCAACCCTACCAACGGCGTCTGTCGCCCGTCGCGGTTAATCGACAAGCCGCGCTATTCTCGTCGATCCTTACCCGCCCCCTTCGCGTGGGCGTTCTATCTGCGCCATGATTCGCGCGCCCGCAAATTTGTCAACGTTGGTGAGCACCCATATGCTCGATGCTGCAAGTGCTGCTGTGCTGGCTGTCAGACTGGCCCGCCATTTTCGCTCGCCCTCCCCCAGCCCTATTCGCGTGGTGGCCATCGGGAGTCGGGACCCTTCCCTCAGCTCCACCCGCGAGCCACAGGAGCGGACGACCCGAGCTAGCATTGCCTACAAGGCTAGTAGGCTAGCAGGCTAGCAGGCTAGCAAACATCGCGATATGCTCGAAATAAGCATGGCAGTAAGAATCTGACTGCGCTGCGGCCGGCCTCATTTCCCCCTCATCTCCTCGTGGTAGTCCACGATGGCCACCATCTGCTTTCTGTATAAAGCGTGCTGGCTCTGCCGTTGAAACAATCTCTTCATTCCGCATCCAAACATCCAAACAACAACAACATCATCTCTTTACTTTCCTATCGCCTGTTCGCTTTCCATTATCTCCTTGAACACAATCGTTCGTCATCAATAATCAATCAAAATGTTCTCCAAGATCTCGCTCCCTGTCGTTGGCCTCTCGTGCCTCGCTCTCGTTTCCGCTGCGCCGACCTTCTCGTTCAACAACAATCCTTTGGGCAACAACTTCCCCACGCCTGCAGCAGGCCAGTTGGCTGCCATCGAGACCCAAGCACACGGTTCCATCCCCGCCGGCAACCCGCCTCCCCCAGCGCCACCGAAGGCCGATACCCTCACCTCGCTGAGACTGATCGCCTTCAATGAGCTGTTCGAGGTTTCCTTCTTCGCACAGCTCCTCCAGCTGATCGAGTCCGGCGCCTCAGGCTTTGTGGACAACAACTATGACATGAACCAGATCAAAGATGCGATCACCGCCGTTCTCGCACAGGAAGAGCTGCACGCCATCAACGCCAACCTTGCCCTGACCAAGTTCGACCCTGCCGGCCCTGTTCAGCCTTGCCAGTACAACTTCCCCGTCAACAACCTTGCTGATGCGATCGCTCTCGCCTCCACTTTCACCGATGTGGTCCTTGGCACGCTCCAGGATGTCGCAACACTGATGGGCACTGATGGAGATGCCGGCCTGATCAGAGGCATTGCCTCCGTCGTTGGTCAGGAGGGTGAGCAGAATGGATTCTACCGCAGCCTCCAGGGCAAGATCCCCAGCGCCCTCCCATTCTTGACCGCCAGCACCAGAGACTTCGCCTTCTCCGCTCTCAACCAGAACTTCGTCGTCCCAGGCTCCTGCCCCAACTTCAACACCATCAACCTCAAGGTGTTCGGTGTCTTGAATGTCGACACCAAGAACATCCAGCCGCAAAACCAGGACATCGACTTCAGCTTCGCCATCCCATCAGGCGGTATCCCTCAATCATGGAAGCCTGACTGCTCTGGCCTCGAGCTCGTCTTCATCAACCAACAGAACGCACCTCAAGTTGCCAAGGTCAAGAGCATCAACATTGATCTCCATGCCAACAAAGTTAGCATCACTGCCGACTTCCCATTCGATCCTGCTACCTTCGGTAACGGTCTTACTATTGCTGCTGTCGTTCTCGCATCCGGTGATTTGACGACTGTCGATGGTGTTGCAGCCGCTACCCAGTTCGGGCCAGGCTTAATCGAGATTAACTAAAGGTGGTCTGAAGGTGGATAGAAAGGGTGTCTTGCATTTTCTGGGAGCGTCGGCGTTGCATTGGGATCGGGTTGCATCATTTACTTCTTAGATTGGAATTTAATATTTTGCTTTTACACATTGTTCCTTATGCACTTGGGTGACTTAGTGATTCCTAGTCCAATGTAGATGTGACATACCTCTCTTGAGCCATAAGCCCACCTTCAACCTCATTATATTTGATGTTCTGAACAGGTTTTTTGCGAGCATCTTATGGTAATTGCCGAGCTGGCCTCTGACTTTTTGCTCCGAAAACGATCTAAACACCAACCCTGAAGGCAATTTACAAGCTAATCTTGTAGATGAGGTACAGTTCGTCCGTCGACATGATATACAACCTACACCGGAAGATAAGGATAATCTACAAGATGGATAGACTAGCTCACGAGCTTGTAAATCAATATCACCAGCGGTTATTGACAGTCACTCTGTATATGCTGAAGAGGGCACTCGTCAGGATATATTCGTCAAGATTGGGCTGCAAAAAATGATGGATATCACGAGGGGATTTGTGGAGGATAGGAAGGATTTGGACTGGTTTAAAGCTAGCTGAAGAGATAATCAGCTCAAATTGGGGGGTTAACATTACCTTTTAGGACTAAGTTTCTTTCTTGGGGCAATTAAAAAGCATGGTCTCAAACTTCGCTTTCGCTCTCAATGCCTAAGATCATGGTCATCTTATCCAATTGTCGATGACCTCCTTTAGACAGGGGGTAGAGGGTGTTGTCAAGCAAGCCAAGCGAGCCCCTTTCCCCTCAATTTCAGGGGGACCATCAAAATTAGACTTTATCAGAGAAAGCGTCATCGATTCCGGTACCTACCTTAGCGCTGCACATTTCGATCTTAGCTTGTCGGTAAGCAGGGGACGATGCACACGGCTTCGATCTCCTGTCAAAATGCCTTTGCGGACTTTCCAGGTTGACGTCATGAACTTTTGTGAGACCCATTGCTTTTGCTCGTCTACACTCTCATCCAACCTCCTTCTCACACCACCTTTTCAGTTCATTCTACTTCTTCCCACATCTCCAAATCCCACACCCAATTCATACAGCAAGATCAAACATGGCGCCCTCCGCCACCGAAAAGTCACAAGCTAAGTCCTCGGGCCACAAATCCGAAGACGTGGACGGCGAGCAGAACGAGTGGAAATTCAGAGCACCATATAAAGTGCACAACAAAGAGGGCGACGACTTCAACGTATTATACGAAGCGAGCTGCCACTGTGGGAGAGTGCAGTACCAGCTGAGTAGGGAAAAACCACTTAGTGCGAAGTATTGTCATTGCACGACCTGTCAGGTATTGCACGGTACGCCCTCCCATTTTGGAAATACAACTTCGTGTGATGAGGGATTGGCGGTGAGGAAGAGCTTGATTGACAAGACGCAGGTGCCCCGTTTCAATGGGCAGCTATTTTCGAGAAAGAAGACATCAACTTCACGCACGGACATCACGAGCTAGGATGGTATGAGAGCGGCGAGAAAACCACGAGACATAAATTGCCCTGCAAGGTATCTTGTGCATATTGCCGGACGCCGATCATGGATGAGGGAAGGAACATGATCCTGCTGTTCCCGGGAATGATTAAGTGGAAGAGCGAGGAGGAGAGGAAGAAATTCATGCCTTCGTAAGTATTTCTCTCCTCGATCTCCACGACGGGGAGCAACATGGACTGATGAGTGGCAGGTGTCACATGTTCTACGAGCAGAGAGTTGTGGATATCCCGGATGGATTGCCAAAATGGAGTGGTATGTCAGGAAAGAGTGATTTGATTGCAGACAGCCCGGCGGAGGATGTGAAGAAGCGGAAGAGGGAGGTTGAAGAGGAGAAGGAGAAGGACGAGAAGGAGAGAAAGAGCTCGAGGAAGTCATAGAAAATATGTAATGGGGATCTTGAGAAGCGACTGGACTCTGATGCTGAACTTTAGAAGTCTTTTACATGTGCCCCAAGGCTTCAATTATTGTGCAGCAAAGCCCAAAGGCTGCTGCAGCACAACACTAAATACACTCGTCACCACCTTCCCCAGAATGCGGAGCGTTCCTGCGCAAGCTCTCCGGTTATACCATATCGGTAGCTGGTGCGGGGAGCAAGCGAGGACTGACAGTTCTAGCTTCATTTCACCCCGATTGGATCGAGGAGCTGACGTTGACATTCAAAGCGCCAAGTTGTCAAATCGGTCGGCACGTGATGACATGGTAAGAGCGTCTTTGTTCTCTTTAAACATGATGATCCGTCAATGGCCTTGAATCTTTCACAGATCGAGTTGAGTGCTCGATCCGATACTTAATCCTGCTATCGACCCTCCTTTCGAAGGATCAATGTTTTACTATCTCCCGCATTGTATCCGACGATACGGGTGAGGTATTCGAGTCTGTCATTATTAGCATCTAAACATTTCCCGTGTAGCATTATTCAACCTACTTTGCTTCGTGCGAAAGCTTCTCTTTCCTCTCCGCGAGCCGCCTCTGACACTCGTCCCATTTCATGGCACGTCTTTTCGGCGAAATCGTCTTGATAACGATCTGAAAGGACCCAGTCACAGGCCTGTGATCCGACACTCGGACCTCATGCCGTTGGTAATCCAATTGTTGAATACGATCGCGGCCACGATGCATTATTCTATCACACCAAGCAGGTGCTCGCTTTTTCTCGCTGGTGTCGTAGTTGTCTGTCCCCACATCGTATTTGTAGGTTGGTGCGAATGTGATTGGCAACTCGTGGAAAGCCCTCAACTTGAACCAAGGGTTTCTCCTCTTGGATACAAGTAATTGGTCTCTTTCGAGTAGCTTGCCCAGATTCTTGTTCTTGATAGCAGTAACGACTGTGTCTTTGCCCATCGCGTCGATTCTATAATTCAAGTCTCCGTTCAAGATGCATATCTCATGATCTAGAATCATCGTTCCGTCACCACCCCCAACATAACTATCTTGGCGGACGCTATGGTCTCTTTCTGCAGGCAAAATCGAGCTCTCTAGGATCGTGGATATGTCCGTATTTCGATCCTTCGTGTGGTTTTGCCCGGCAGCAAGATGACAGTTAATAAAGCACATCGAAGTATCGTCTAAGACAAACCGAACTATCAAAGCACCCTGTTTAGGTTAGTGCGGCCCTAAGTAACAAGGAGACTACTGACCTTATTGCCATGGAGACCATTCATTCCTCTCTTCACCTCAGCTGCACTGATGTTTCGTATACGATCACGTAATGAAGATTTGACAAATATGCAAGTGAAGAGTCCAACCAAGCTTGCAGTGTGGAGGAGGTGATATAGCTCGTCCTTGGGCATCCAGTCATCCAATGACCGTGTGAGGAAATCTCTCCAGTCACGATACTGGTGGCTCATGTGCTCCTGCTCTGAGGGATCCTTCTTCTTGGATTTGAAAAAGCTTTCTGTGCAATCGTCAGTATTGCATTACGACAAAGAGAATAACACATACTAGCTGTCGTCTTTTTATCTTCAAGATCAACAAGCTCTTGAAATCCGAAAACGAGTATATCGGGAGAGTCGCTGGTTTTAAGGAGGTTAGGGAAAAATGCATGATCTTGATCTTTCTGCTGAAGATGCCATGGCGTCGTTGCGCCTGCGTTCCAAGTCATCACAAGAGCTTTGATATTGCTTAGGTCGCAGAAATCTGCCTCCTGAGCCTGCATTTGGGTTTCTACCGAGGCATTAGCATATACAAATCACAGAAAAAGCATCCATACCTATCCAATCATCTTGTAACAAACCATCCCAAACTCGTAACATGTTATCTTGACCAAGAGAGATAACCTGGGTTCGGTCAAGGCTCCAACAACTACTCGGATCCGCATGCAACTTGATCACAGGGTCTTTATGAGCATGCCAATCTTTCTTCACGACCCACGGTGTTTGCGAGGTGTCGTAGACATAGACCATCCCTGTGCTGAATCCTGCCCAGACATTTCCACCAACACCAGCAAGCGAAGATATTCTGTACATGCTAGCGTTCACCACCCCAACGCAGGCATAATCCTTTCGGGAGTATATGGTGATTTTTCCATCCATATGGCCAAAATACACTCTATCAGGCTGAGAGGTAATCGTGGTGCCCGAGGTAATATCGCCAGCACCAGGTTGCGACATGGGTTCAGTCTGCACATTGAAGTTAACTGAACCGTCTAGGGTTGGGTGATACACCCGTATATCTTTGCCTGCCGCATGCCACAACTCATCTCCAACAACCATGGAGAAGGAGTGGGCTTTATAAACTCTGGGTGAGGGGATGTATTTCATCAACGTGGGTGTGCCCGTCTCATCGGGTCCCCATAATGTAAAACCTCCTGTGTCATCAATAGTCCATATTTCATTCAAGTGTCTGTGCATCTTGACGATTTCTCGACGCAGATGCGCATTGTTGTTGGTTAATAAAACGTCCCCAGTGTTGACATCAACTTCTGCAAGCTCTCCAATATTACTACCGATCCACAGACGAAGACCTTCATCCTCGACATTTGAGGCTGGCTTGAAGATAATCGAAAGGATTCTGGTGGGTTCCATGTGAGGCAAACTCATGAGAGTCTCACCGGTGAGGACACTAAAGACTTTTGTAACATGGCCAGATGTAACAACGAACTCCCCACAAGCATCAAGAATTCTTGTGTCATACTTGGTAGGTATTTCGTGTGCACCTTGCTTAAAGTGCGGCGGGCGCCTATTTGAATGAGATGGATCTGGATAGTCGCCCAAGACGGGTTGTATAGTTGGTTGAGCAGCTCTGGCAGCTGTTGTAGGCGGTGGATCAAATTGTGAACTCCCATCCAGGCGAGGCATGATTGACGTGATGGGAGTACGAAATTCGGCTGGTGTTTTCTCAGAAGTTCTGTCAACAGTCATTGATCTCCCATGTGACCTTGCAGGTGGCTGGAGTTGATTTGTAGGTGTAGAGAAGACTCGTTTTGGAGGAGCAGCAAATGTGGGTCCCACGTTCTCCGCGGTTGCTACGACCGGTCGAGTTCTGTCTGTAGAGGGACGAGGCGGTGGTGGCATCATTGATGCCTGAACAGATCTGGGCTTTTGCGGTTCCGACGCGGGCTGGGGTCTAGATGGCAAAGCAGGTCTCTTTTCCTCTTCGTACATACCGGCCCGACCAATGCCATTCGTCTCCTGATTCCTCCTCCTGCTTGCTACAGAATGGTGAACTGGAGGTGGCTCAAATGTTGTCACTGTCATAACACTATTTTCATTTGCAGGAGTAGGTCGCCGTGGCATAGCAGGCGCAGGAAGTTCATGTTCCGGGCTGCTTCCACTACCACTACTCGGAGGGGTGCTAAATGGTGAAGATCTATCTGTAGAACGAGGTAGGCCAGGTTCGAGCGTAGTAGCTTCGGTGCGGAACGTCAGAGCCATGGGTTTGCTGGCAATCTTAGGCTTCTCTGCCCGATTAACAGGCGGAGGTGCTTTGAAAGAAGCATCACGTCGGAATTCGCCTGACCTTCTCGGTGGAGGTGGAGAAGGAGGTTTGGAGGCTGAAAGCTTAGGAGATCTTCCAGGTTCTAGGAGAGGAGTCCCTGGCCTGCTTGGGATTCTGAAGTGCCTTGGAGAAGAACCTCCCGAGACAGCTGATGATGGGGTATCCGTTGACAAGTAAGAAGGGGTACTTGATAGTGTTAAATTTAACGTCCTTGACTTTGGAGGTGACTGAGGTGGTTCGACGGTCACTGCTGGAGGCGCAGGAGCAGAGATTGTCGAGACAGGCCTTGGCCGCAAGTTCCTTGTCGGGGACGGGGAGATATTGGAGGGGTCTCTTCGAGGCGGTCGAAGTCCATTCTCGGTTCCCTCGTTCTCTCTTGACCTGCCAGTTCGAGGACCTTCACCAAACGCAACACCCTCTAAACGTGCAGAACCGGGCCTAGGGGAATCTCTGCTACTGCCACCAACACTTCCTCCTGTAGGCTGGGGGGAGAGAGACCTGTGACCTAACGCAGGCGGTTTCGAGGCCGCCATTTGCTCGAAGTGCGAGCGCAGAGAGGAAACCGGTTTCTGGAAGACACTTTGTCAGCGGAAAATGATACATAGGCTAGATATGATAGACCGTACTATGGATGAGCCATCTAGGCTCTCCTCTGGAGGTTCCTCCATCTCGAAGGCAGCTGACACAGGCACGGCTTATGAAGAGACAAGTTGCAGGCCCATCTGGAATTCGGCCACGAAATCATAGAAGTCGCCCTTCCTCGCAACGTTCCCCAGGTATTCCGTTGTCAAACTCTGTCGGAATCGCTCATCCAGAGGGAGAGGCGTCTCGAATGTGGGGAAGGGCGTGCAGGGGCAGATCTTGAATTGGAGGGCCTTCGATTCGTTTTAGAGATTTGGCAGAAGTCGCGGTGGGATTGCTTGGGGGTGTAGGAGCAGGCCAAAAATTGTCTCTATGCAAACACATCATGCGGATTCACCAAGGCGTGGAGTCGTCGCTGTCATGGCGTCGAGAGGGGTGTTGCGAATTTGTTGGCGCTGCTGGGCACGTACCGTAGAGTGAGATCGGGAGGCTATTCTGGGCAATCACGGTCTCCACGCGGCAGGGGGCTTTTTCTGGTGGCGTCGGGGGCTCGGCCTAGAGATCAGATCAAATCAGCTCACTTGCGGGCCTCATAGGGCCACTCTTCTCTTTTTCTTCCAGAATTCTTGCAGACCTCTCTCAACATCGACAGAGCAATTGAACAGAGGCTCTACCGCTTCTTCTTCACTGAAATCAACAGCCTCATTACGGCTTGATTCATTGCTAGGCGAATTCGCCGTCTCCCGAAATGAATACTGTTAGAAGCCTATCCACTCGTTCCGAGCTCCCCTGCTGACGTAGTGTAAGGTCAGATCATTCTGGTACGAATTTCAATTGCTGGCGTATGGGAATAGTCTGGGTATTGACAGGATTATAGGGTAGGATGGGGCACATTATGTGTTGGTACATCTTCCTTCTTTCCAAGCATCCTTGAACTAGTAGCTGATGTCTACGTAGCTGGCGGTGCCGCATACTATTTTGCGAAGAAGGAAATCAACCAGGAACGCGCCACTAAGTTCGAGGCCGAACAGAGACGAAGACGGATACAGGAATCACTCGAGTATACCGCCAGGCCCGAGGCAACCACGTCGAGCGGTGCGAAGCAGAATGGTGGACCTGCTCGATCCGACAGCACAGGATCTCCAAGTCAAGAGGCAACCCTAGATCCAGCACCGACAAGGCATGCTCCGCACACAGAGGGAGAGAGGGTGCGAGAGAAGAGCAAGTACGAGACAAGTGAACCTTTTCGAGCCAAAAAAGGTGACCGATTCAGTTGAGGAGAGTCCGCAGCGAAAGGCTTACGGTTTGAAGCATAGCATTGTGGCCGCACGGGAGAAGATACTCGTAATACATGTACAAAGCAGATTCATCTCCACTGTTGGCGTTTAAGGTCGAATTATGGACAAATGGAAGCTTTTGGAGCTAAAGCCAGAACCTGGCTGCCATGATGAAGTTGAGCCATTAAGAAGAAATTTGTACTCGTATGATACCTGGCAAGCTTAGAATTGCCTTATTTCGGATGCTATCAATGACTTATGACTGTCTCGCCATGTCTTTCCCCCGTTCTGGTCGTGAGGCTGTAGCAAGTATAGCTGGGTTTTCCGCGCAGGCATTCCGTGTGCGGGTCGCACAAGGCTGAAAATAGCTTGCACTTCAAGAGGCGTGTCTACAACCTCCCGCGTTCTTTGATCCGCAACACAATCCCCCAACACCTTCCATGAATGACGCGCACAGCTTCCTTCCTTAGAAGGGCATTTAGACCGCCGCATCAACATGGCGTCTCATCAACTGGCCATCGCAAAGGCGTCGTTCTCTGCAGGTCTTCTTCGACCCGATCCCACCTCCTTAACCCGAGATCAAATCGCACATTTCCACTCCCTGCTGAATGAAACCATCGTCCAATGCAGCCCAAGAAACGTCCAGGTTTGATCAAACATTCTAATGAATTTGTCAACGCGATGGCTAAATGGTCCACGAGGATAGAAATGCAAGCAATGGATATTGGAAAACATTGCTCAGTCTACAGCAAGGTTCACAGCATTGGGGAAATATCTGACAGCTTTAACGACTTCTTTCGTGGGATCTGATGGCCAAACGACCTCGAACCGCGAGCCATCGGTGAAGAGAAAACGGATGCATGTTCTTTACCTAGTCAACGATATTCTATACCACTCCAAGTTCCGAATCAACAATGCATCAATCTGCGGGAAGGTACAGCCGATATTAGTGAGCTTGTTCGGAAGCGCTGCATCATTCAAGGGAAGCCCGCGGCATCAGCGAAAGGTCCTGGACCTGCTGGACATATGGGACGAGAAGGGATACTATTCTAAAGATTACATCGATAAGCTTCGTGAAGCCGTGAAGAATGCCGCAGAGGCGGGAGAGCACGCAGAGGGAAGTTCTACAGGAGCAGAAAAGGATCAAGGCCTTGCAACGAAGACTGCCAAATCTGCGCCATATGTTATGCCGGCGGTGCATGGAGACCCATCTACGCCATGGTTTGATTTACCTGCTGGGAATTTGATGCCACATATCGTACCAAATTCGACAAGACCTATCAATCCCGACATGATAAAACCTTTGCAATTTGTGGCAGGTCCGGCCGATGAGAATCTAGTGGTGGCTGTGAAAGGTCTGCTAGAGGATGTGCAGACCATCTTCGGAGTCCAGACAGATCAGGAGGAGAAGGCCTCGTTGGATATTGATGAGCTTGGTCAGCCCATCATACTCGACGAGATTACCGGGGAGGTGATTGATGGGGAGGGCTATTATGGCTGGTCTCGATCATTCTGTGAGAAGATGAAGAGACGGAAGAAAGGCCTCGACATTCCTGGAAAAGATGAAGGTCGAGGAAGGAGTCGAAGCAGGAGCTCAACTCCAGGTGCAAGGAAGAGGCGATACAGTGATTCTGATGATGGCTCGAGTCGAGGCGATTACAGGTCTGCACGACGACGACGTTCTTACAGTTCTTCACGCTCTCCATCTCCAGAGGATGCACGGAAGAATGGAAACTCGGGGTCTGGGTCGAGGAGGTCATATTCGAGGTCTCCTAGACGATCATCAAGTCCAAGACGGCCGGAAAATCTCCCAAGAGACAGTCGACCTCCACAAGGCTTACCACCAAGACCATCGATGATTGGTATCCCCCCTCCGCCATTTCAGCAGCCCTTTAATCCAAATTTCCCGCCACCGCCTCCTCCACCCCTACAAAACTTCAATGGAACAAATCAACAACAGTATGGTGCGTGGCCTCCTCCCCCTCCTCCACCCTTACAGAACTTCAACGGAACGAATCCACAACAATATGGCTCTTGGCCACCACCGCCTCCTCCGGGCAACCCTCCAAATCAACAGCAGCAGCAGTACGGATACGCACAGCAGCAGCAGCAGCAAGGAAGCTACCAAGCCCCATCCGGACCTGGCGGCTGGCAGCAAGGAAACGGGAGAGGGTATAACGGCAACTGGAACGGACCTCGCGGGAGAGGAAATTATCGCGGTCGAGGCGGATGGTGAAATTCAATCACTTCAAACATTTGTACGATACTTGTATGATGATGTGAGCCTGAAGCTCATGCTTAATGAATCTCACACCGACAAACTCATCACAAGCCCTCTATTTAGCATAGAGAATGACTTCATAAGCTGACTTCCATCATATCACAATGCTCACATCACAGCAAAATCTCATCCTGCTAGTTCACGTGCCCAAAATTCAGTGCGCAACATCCAAGACAGCTCTCCTCTCCAGCCACTGACAAATCTGCCCGTTACAAGGATCCGAAATGCGGGAATCAGTTCATTTCGTCCACCGCCCTCTGCATCCCTTCAAAAAGTATGACCCCCACGCCATCGCCATGTCTCACTCCTGCAGAAGCGGAGAACCTTGCTATACTCCCCCTCCCTATATTAATTTTGAGAGAGTTGAGATATTTATTCTTGTGCATCGAGGACCGGTGACAGCCGCTTGTATGCGTGCGGCGTGTGTGCATCAATGCTTTGGATGCAGAAAATTGGTATTGCAGTCCTGGGTAGGGGATGCGTAAGGACCCATGGGGTGAAGCGGGGGTTGTGGGGCCGAATGCGGGTTGGGGGTAGGGCATGGGATGGGACTTGGATGCCAGACGTCGGCGAAGGAGAAGGGAGGGTGTTATCGGGCTTGGGGGTTTGAGGGTCGACCCCTGAAGTTGAAGCAGTTGATCTTGGGGGTCACTTGTGGCTGACCGTTGTTTCGATCGTTCCCCTGAATTTAGTAGGACAAGAAGAGTACTCAGAGGACTACTTACCAGTACTTAGGGTGCAGTTCTCAGCGGTATATACTAGAACTTGAGTCAAGTTACCTCGATCTTCAGGTTTGCTATTTCCAAAAACAACTTTAAGATCGGAAATTTAAAGTCTTGGATGAGCAGATCGAAACGGAATTCCACACAAATCCAAGTTCGAACCCGAACACGGTGGTGGCTTGCCTGAACTCGTCCTTGACAATCCCGAATTACATCACTATACTCTAAATTCAATATTAGGCTCGTAAACGTCCACCAATTAGGTTCCCTTCCGTTTTGGCGGTTCCCAGGTCCCTCAGCTGCATAGACAGCCACTAAAGAATATGTGACGGCACTTCAAGCCTTGCATCTGCATTGCGGCTCCATCTTTCACCGCTCCCATCCACTTTCAACGCCTTACCCCTTGCGGACCATAGCCTTCTCCACAACTCCAGAACAGCCAAACACTTCTCGTCCTCGAACCGCCGTGTAACAATCTGTAGTCCAACTGGTGCATCGACGTGCTTCCCCGGTTCGTACAGTTCCCAATTGGACTTATCCTTCTCATTTTTCACATCCACTCTTCGATCGACAATGTAACAGGGTATATGATGCCAGGGCATTCGAGGAGGTTCTACTGGCTGGTGTAGTTCCAGTAATTTGCGTTACCGTAGGAGGCTGTAGAAAGGTCTGCATTCGGTGGCAGGGAGTGAGTCGAGGTATTCTGCTCGGGCAATGGTGCGAGATGGGAGGAGCTTCGTGAGGCAGTTTGTTTGTTGAGTTTATCAACTCTCCTTGCTATATTTCTCACAGCCAACTAGCTTTTGGTGATAGAAGATTGCATACCAATTTCCGTGCCAGCACAGCATGTCGAAGGAATGTTCTTGTGACGGTCATGCAGAAAAACTGCTCGGAGTGGGTGGCTTGCAGTAGCTCGGGGGACGCTGGGGATCTGCAAGGGCTTATCGAACGCTTTTATCTTTAAAGTGGAGAGGCGCTGGTGGATAGAGACGCAGTGCAACGGCCCCATTCTTGAAGATGGAATTGGATGCCGAGATATTCCGGCAGATTAAAGTGCCGAGAAGATACGTCGGCAAGACTTCCTCTTCTGGTCTTGAATATATGCAGAGCACTTGCTCTATCGAAAGAACGTGGAAAATTATGTTGAACCTGCAAAGGAGCATCACAACAGACAACACCAAAAAAGTTTAATGTCATAACCCAATCATTATCGTCACAGATGTAAATACAATCATCATGCTGTAAAGATCCCACCGTGGCGAAACACTATTGCAAGAAAAGAGAAACGTTATTATCGATGCCACACACTCTCAAACAGAAATCAGAATGGAAAAAATCACAAAGAAAAAACCGCCCCTACCGAAAGATCCCGTTGCCCAATGCCGCAGCTTGAAATTTGGAGAATAACTATTATGTTAGAAAGTATTCGGCTTTTCGAGGGAGTAGCGCTTACAGGAGTTCCAAAACCAGTAACTGCGTCCCATCCAGTTTGGGCTGGGAAGCCTGTAGTTCCACACCCAGTGGCAGATCCAGAAGTGATATCTGTGAATGCTGCCGATCCTCCCGCATATAGCCAGGGGTTTAAGAAGCCGAGAACTGGCTTGCCGGCTGAGAGGAGCATGTCATTGACAAGTGCTACGATAGACGCTGCGGTTGGTGCCGACGCGCTTTTTGTTGAGTCAGCAAAGTATTATAGATGGAGGATTTGCCTTGGGCTTACCTCGTTCCGTCAAGAGATACAAAACTACCATTCCAGGCAACGAGGAAGTGGAATCCTTGAGCGGCAATATCTGGATATCCACGCCCAGAGGCATTGAAAAGATTCTTGAATTGGCCTTTCAGGCTGGTAATATACGCTGGTACTACGTTGTCTTGGTAGGAAGGTCGAGCAAAGTAGTTGCTAAAGCCACCACCGCTAACGAAGCCATTGCTGGCGTCGGTTGCCACAATCTCGGGGTTAACGTTCTTGGTCGCTCCAACGGTCGTGACGAAGGGACATCCTGCTGGAAAGGCCGGAAGAAACGTGGTTGTGTTTTTACCATCATTCGTGACGCAATTAGTGCCGCCGCCTACACCACTGTCACCGCTCGAGAAGATAAGAGTCACTCCACGAGCACCCAGTTGAGCAAAGCTGTTGCAGACAGATGTTGCAAACGAGAGTGGAACACTCTGCTCGTCATCACCATAGGATGTGCTGATGACTTGGGGCGCAGTTGTTTGGTTTAGAATAAATTGTACCCAGGTGAGATATGGCTCGTTTGTGTCGGTGGGGGTCGCATTGTCCGGAATAAACGGGGGTGATCCGCCAGTGTTAAATGTAAATAATTTGGTGGGATATGTAATTCCGATGATAGTTTCAGCATCTAAATTGCCCTCGAGATCCGTTCCAGCTGCCAGTCCAGTTGAGTTGAGCGGCGTTTGTTGATCGTTCCCTCCAGCGATGGTGGTAACGGTAAAGTTGTTGCCTGCTCCAATTGCATCTGGTCTAAATTTGGACAAGTACAGGTTCACGTCTGACCGGTTGTTGGCCTCTCCTAGATAATTGCATAGAGCGATTTGGTTCTTGTCCGTAGATTTGGGTACATAGTCTATTGTTCCTATTGGGGGATTAGATGCGGCAAAACAAGTGCTGTTCGATGTTATACTGACCATAGAGTGTTCGAAGACATGTTGGTGTTACAGCGGTAATGTTGCAGGCGGAAGTGACGTCCTGTCCCTTCACAGGACTGACAGTCGCGGTGTTTAGGTACTGTTGCAAGCCATCCACTTCCACAGCCTTGAGAGTGGTTCTCTTTGGCTTGGGTTGGAAGAATGAGTTGGTTGGTTGAATTGTGTCAATATGCGCGTGGAGATGAATAGGAAGCGACCATTGTGGTGTTCGAACTAAGTGAGAGCCATCACTATGTTTGAAAACGGAGTACTTGGTGTCAAGTAGCCTTTCAATATCCTTGACTGGAAGCGTGACTTTTATCCAGTCCTTGGCACCGCTGTATTCTAGTTGACTGCTGTCAACCCCACAGTCGTCAAGCCATTCATGGACTTGGTCAAAAGTTTCGTCTGTTGGCCTAACAAGCGCATTCACCTCTTCTGCAGAGAGATGTTGACCATATCGCTCATGATATGGATCGGATACTGATTTACATTTAGTTGCTGCCCAACAAAACAAGGAAGTTTAAGATCGTCATGTGATGGCCACATGGCAAGTCTCCATATTCAAGTACCTTCATATAAATGCCTCTCGAGTTCACTGAACTGGCCCTGTTTTAAGCCGATCTGAAGCCTGATCATATGATCTGCCGGCGCAGGTCCGACTGCAGTCCATCTCCTCGGCACGTGATGAGTCTCCTTGACTGCGTACGGTGTCCGACTTTTTAGACTGGATCCTGAGACTGTGCCTGCACAAACAAGGAGTGCCATCAAGGCATTTTTGGCGAGTAGGGATAGCATCTCGACGGTTGGCTACCTGAAGGTACAAGTCAAGGTTAGCATCCGGGGAAAACAGACCTCTTATGTACTGCACAGATGAGACACACAACTATTCTTTGTCAGTAAGGGTGAGCTCCCAGAGTTGATCAATATGAGAAGCTGCGCCAAGCAGTAAGATGTGCCGAACGAACTTTGATGCTTGATCTTGATCTAGGGGTTGAGTCTGAGATGGGTTTCACCGCAACGGCGTCGAAAATTTCCGGCCGGTGGCGATCATTGATCTATCGGCCGACGAGAACAAATGAATATGAACTGAGCAGTCAATTAATTCCTGATGCGGTGAATTGAGTGTAATTGCGAGGCCGATCGAGTTAGTAGAAAAGCGGTACCTGAATGCTTGGCAAACGACAGTTTCCATGCCGCTGGAATAATGAAGCTGTGATGCACAGGCTTGCTGCGATATCCAGACGGGCCAATTTAGGCTGACATGGGCGGCCCAAGGGCGATAACGATTGCGTTAAGTTCAAAGGGACAACGGATGAACAGCTCCTTGAAGGTCGACGGGTTTCTGATGAAAGTGAGCAATGCCTGGTGTTGTTTGGTGAAGGATGTCGTTGGTCGCCGAAAGCCACGCATGCGCTGATCCACAGTGGGGCAGGGGCCGAGGATAGTAAGCGATTCGGTTGGCGGAAAGAGTGCTTGCTTTTCTTTTCTTGGAACGTCTGAACTACAATCAAGATGATCGAGATCGTGAGCCTGGGTTTTGATGGAATCCAATTGCTTTGGAGTTTGCTATTCTCAGCCTGGGGTCCTAATCTTATCAGTACTGCCTTCCTGTCTGTATAAGAATGCAGTTGGACTTCACGTTCAAATTCAAACAACCGTGCTATTCAAAGCTTCTTCAGATGAGGAGACTAAGAAGCAAGAGGACTCGCTTCACTTGAGAATCATCATCATGTGCAAGAGTTAACTTGAAGACTGAACTGAGTTGCTGCTCTAGCCGATGGCTTTGCACATTCCACAAGACTCACGTGACCAAAATCTCCTATGCATAAGAAAATACTGTACGCATCAAGAATTAGAGAGCTATAATGGGATTTCAAAGACTGCAAATCGTATCGTATATCTCCAGTCTCTTGGACGAACAGGTCCACGCCCCGAGTGAGTTTCTCTAATAAGTCACGTGATACTGGAGTTGAACAAGCGAGAGGGTCGTGCAAACCACTCCCGTCTGTGCCCATGCAGAGAGGCACAGTACCTGAACTTGCCATCAGATACTTCGAGCTTCAGCTTCCCATGTATAGGACTGTCTTCAGCTGGCAATCCACTTTGGCGCCCGGACAAAAGGTACATCGTATCCGATTAATAAGCGCCAATACACGGCTCGCATTCTGCCCCTTTTGGTTGTGGACCTTCCTCTCTCAAGGCAGATTTTACGTCACAGCTCACATTCCTCACATCGCACCTATACTTGGCCAACTCATCAGCGAAAGCATAACAATGCAAATGCGGTACACCCCGAGATTCGGCCTACATCACCATGCAGCATTCCGATCCATTCGGAGTCGAAGCCCGCTGCCAATGCTTCTCGGGCAAGCCTGCGGTGCAAGTCATCTATCTGCAAGCGCTTCGAACGACGGTATTGCATCCCACTCTCTGGAAGAAATCGCCATTCTGTGCTCTGTGCTCCGTGCTCCCTTCACGACGTTGAGTTGTCTGCTGCGGTGCTGCCCATGCCCCAATGCGAGGATGCCCCACCGTCGATCGGGCCGCGAATAGCCAGCTGGTGCGAGAGATAAGGTTAACGAGGCGAGCGTGGTTCCACAGCCAGTGGTGAGTGGTGAGTGGTGAGTGTTCGAGAGCTGGCTGTCCGTCTCACGATGCTAGCAGAGGAGACAAGTCAGTACGTCAGGAATAAGTCAGTCGCCCTCACGATTGAGGTAATGGCGGAAGCACCCGCGCATAGGGCGCTTCACGACTCGAGTCGACCCGACCGGCCGAGACTCTGTCAAGATAAGTCCATCTCACCAGTGTGAAGCGGCAAGGCGGGGCGAGGCTTGACAATCGCGATGCAAAGGTGGACCCCGTTTCTACATTTCAACGTTGACGCATCTTCCTCCTCCTCTTCCTCTTCCACTTCACTTTACTTCACTTTACACTTTTCACATCCTTTACGCACTTCACCCGACTTCACTCCAGACCAGGCTGCGCTCCCAGCACGCCGCACGCCGCACACTGCACACACGCATCACGCATCTCCAGCTCATCCCCAGCCCTGCATCCCCCCCCTTGCTCGCGTCCCGGGACCCCGCCTTCATCACCAAGGGCGCAGAGTAGCGTTGTCGAATCCCCCCCACGCGTGGCTTGAAGGACTACATGCACGAAATCACAACTGGGGTTAGCCCCCCCCAGAACCCAGAACTCCCCTGTGCTTTCTGTGAGCAGGAGAATAAGAGCTCAGCGAGCCCCCATCTGCCCTACACAACCCCCCAAACATATCCGAAAATAAGCTGAGTTGAGACAGTCCTTGCTGCCTTGCTTCAAATCTGTCCGCGTGGGGACGCCTCGTCATTTTGCCAGCTGTGAGGGTGAGAGCCGGTATCAGCTGAGAGCCCCCCCGTTCTGCTCGTTGCCTCTTTACCTCATTCCTCTCTCGATTACCCCGCCGATGAGCCCGTATCGTGCAGCCTCCTGCTCGTCCGGCTCCAAGACATCGCCAAACACCTGCTCCTGGCCCGACCTTTGCGACTGCCACCCCGGTGATCATCCATCGGACTGCAAGACACGGCTGGAGGCCGAGACAGCTTCGAGTTGCCATTCTGGCCTTGGTTGGCTGCAGGCACTGGCTGGGCTCCAAGCAGGCTGCATAACACCCCTGTCGCTGGCTCGGAAAGCAGCCGATTTGGGATTATAGAAACACTATGAACGCACAAATCTCCTTTATTGTAAGCCTCATCTCGTCTCTTCCTTCTTTTATACTTTCGAATTGTGTCTACACCCTCGAGTCGTCACCGGCGCTGGAGTTCATGGATAGTTCCGATCCTGTATGAGACGAGGCTTAGGCCAGTGTGGCCACACCATGGTTGAGCTGTTCTTGTGACGGTGGACTATGTCTCTGTTTATACGCTCTAGATGTCTCAAACAATTACGATCACATATATCAAGAAGGCGTTCTCGTCCCCATGGGGACTTTTCAATGTTCTCGAATATCAACGTCAAACCGACCGTCGTGATCTCCACTGACGGCTGCGAACAGGAGGGTCAATTCAGCCTCATACACATCCCTCTTGACCTATACTCCTCTCTTCTTCAACCTATTCTTCAAGTCCTTCTCCCTCATGGCGGCCCAATGCACCACATCGGCCCAGAAGGTCTCCTCGAAGGCCTCTCTCTCGACCACAAGCATGGCTTCCTCAACATCAGCGTAACGCCTATCGAATGCTCCATCGTCTGCCACACTACCTGGGCAAAAAATGTCTTTGCACCAGTCATTGCTCGTCTCCCTAAAGAGTCTTCTAGACAGGTTCAAATATCAAAAGAGAGCTACATCGTCTTTAGCGTTAGTAGCGCAGGCATGGAAGCCGGACAGAGAGTCATGGACCTAACAGCTCCCCTCGCCATGGCAGGAATTCCCATCTTCTTCATCACAACTTATTACACAGACTTCATCCTCGTCCCCAGCAAAGATCGGCAGACCGTTGGGTCTGCACTCCTCGCCCGAGGATTCGAATTTTCCGAGAACGATTCAGCGTACGTAGCGCCGACTCCCACCACGCATTCTCGCATCCCGAGCACGTCGTCCTCCGATCCACCGTCTACCCCTCCGCCCACCAACGTTGCCGAGTTACAACTTCGGACGTTCAATCAGCTGAAGAAGAGAAACGTGGTACCATTTATAGAGCCTGGCTTGCACCTTGTTCAATGCTCAGGCAAGGAGATCTTGCCTCAGCATGACTATCGGAATGGAACGAATGGAAACGCGCAGCAAAATAGCTGGATGGAGAACATTGATCCGAAGCTCTACGTTGGGTTGGTGTCTGCTTTGGCACAGCAGCCTCACTTCCTGTCCCTCACATTGGCACAAGACGATGCGCCTTCCTTGCTCTTGGACAAGAACCTGCTATGGCTGTTTGGGAACAGCATTGCTGGCGACACAGAGGGGGATCTGGTCCCTATATTCTTGGACTTGGGGGATTTGCCGCTGGAGAGTACGGGCATCGTCTGTGGTGTTGCAGGGAAGTTGGTCGATGAGATGGGGGTGCAGGATCCTGCTGCTAGTCATACCTCAGAGCTGTCATACTTGAGTACTGCGAGGGCAGGTGCCGTCATCTTGGGAAGTGAAGGGAGTGCGAGGGCGTTGGAGGCGTTGTTACCTTTGTTGGAGAAGGTAGAGCGGTCGTAGGCTTTGGTGTGTCGATACAAAGGGGTTGGAAAGAACTGCCAATGGTGATACTAGTCACTCCTCTCTCTCCTTGTTTATGGGAATGCATGGCTGGTTAGATGATTGGGAAAAGGGCCGGCTGGGTTGCATTGCATGGATGGATGGGACGGCAGGTCAAAAAAATTGCATGTAAAGGAGTTTGTTCTTCTGAGTGTTGGGGAGGTAATCTGTATTGTAGTATATCAATTGAGGGCGTCATTTGATGGTTTGAACCGTTCTCGAAATACATGTGCTCGTCGAGACAAAAATATTATTCGAACGAGGAAATTTGTATTAGAAGGGAGAAGAATAGGACAGCTGTCAGCAAAATTTTGCTGAGTGGCATCACATCACAACACTCTTCACAGCACCGAATCCATGTTTCCATCCATATTTCACCTCGAGTCACCAAATCTCATCACGCTCAAGCGCCAGATTTCATCCTGCACCCCCCACAACGGAGTTCTCTCCGTCGTGAATCAAAATCCACTAACGTTCTGTTGATCCAAGACATTTGATTAATCTCTGGGCCTGTACCTCGTCTTATCTCTCTCCAATCTCTGTGCGCGGGGTCGATCAAGGAGCGAATAGTTCGGCACCGGGCACCTCCTCCGATGAGCTCGTCTCATTACTCACAATCTCAAAAACGTGACAATCCCCAAACTCATGAAAAACCCAAGAAAGGTCGTATGACCTGAGGTAGGAAATGCTTCACGAGAAGATCCTGTATGCTCGACCTGCCTTAGTTGAAACATTTCTTTGACTAAGTCAGCTGCAAGGTGAGAAATTCTCTGGTGTCACCTGATTCGATGAGGTGATCGACGGGTTTGCGGGGAAGATGGGAAAAGTTCAAACTCGATGTCTCGGTCGCGAGCTCGCTTGTGGAATCCCTGTGCATCTGACGCCACATGCATAGCACCGATCTGAGGGGAAGATCAAGACGGCCATTGATCTTGAGGATGAGACATTTTGGATATTCAAGGTACTGTAACGGTTATGCTGTCAACTATGAGAGAGAACTGGATAGCTGTGCTATATTCATTGTCTCCAAGTGTTGAAGTGTTTGGTGCTGATGCCTCTCAAGCTCATCCCTGCCCCTCTCCCCGCTTCACTTACCTCACTAGTTGTATAGGTATGACGTTCATCGATTTGCACCTCGATGCATCGATGCACACCAGCCACAGGCAACCGTCGAATTTGCACCAAACGGACACAATCGGCTCAGCAATCGTGGCACAGATCAGGGTTCCTAGCAGAGTGCTCCATGCACTAGGTCACACAACGGTAAGGGTCAAGGTAAGTGCTCGCTGTTGATTTGGTGATGACCACCTTGTGGGACGAGCTGTGCCACTAATTGGGCAGGCCCAGGCTTGTATGCAAGAAAGTACCGCGTCATCTCGCTCCTGCCTCAACAGCTTGCATTAAGCTATGTTAGCTACTTTTCCTCATCTCGTCTTCCTGCCTCCTCCCTTCTCTCTCCTTCAACAACATCAACAAGTCTTCTTCAATTCATCACAAACACAGAGCCTCGGTAGTACAATACTTGAACATCCAAGAACAGATCAATACCGTCAAGATGCTTGATCCAGTTGGCTTCGAGGCTGCTTTCTACAAGACGTCGTCTTTGCTCGTCCCCACCCCATCCCCCACTCCATCAGTCTCTCCTATCCCAACTGTCATCCCCAATGTTCCTCACTATGAGCGGGTTGGCGAAAGCGGAGGCAAGACTCTCTGGGTAAGCTTCCTCTTCACCTTCCATTTACACTCCTAATAATTGGCAGGTTGTTTTCGTCATCATGCTTCTGTCTACTATTGCTTTCGTTGCCCTGTCATGGAGAGTCCCAGTCGTAAGTATTTTATTCATCACTGCCTGACCTAGCTATTATCTAACGAACACCAGCAAAAACGCGTCTTCCACGTCATCACGACCTTGATCACCACCTTTGCTACCCTCTCCTACTTTGCTATGGCCACTGGTGACGGAAACTCGTACGCACACATCATAATCAAGGAGGCACACAAACACACCCCCGACACCGTTGAGCATGTCTTCCGTCAAGTGTTCTGGGCACGATATGTTGACTGGAGCTTGACCACCCCACTTCTCCTCCTTGACTTGGCTTTCTTGGCTGGTATGGACGGTGCAAGCATCCTCGTGGCCATCGTCGCAGATCTTGTCATGGTTCTTACTGGCCTCTTTGCTGCATACGGCAAGGGCGATGGACAGAAGTGGGGATGGTATGCCATCGCTTGCATCGCTTACCTCGTTATCGTCTACCAGCTCGTCATCTCTGGCCGTCGTGCAGTCATGAGCAAGGATAGCTCCACCTCCAAGCTCTTCGCTTCCATCGGTGGCTTCACCCTCATCCTTTGGACTCTGTACCCAATTGTCTGGGGTATCGGTGATGGTGCCCGCAAGTGGAGCGTCGACTCTGAGATTATTGCTTATGCAGTCTTGGATGTCCTTGCTAAGCCTGTCTTTGGTTTCTGGCTCTTATTCGCACATGCCAGAAAGGCCACTGCCATTGAAGGATTCTGGAGCCACGGATTGAGCTCTGAGGGATCTTTGAGAGTTGGTGATGACGAGTAAATATCCTGACAAGACTAGGGACGAATGGATGGCGATTATGGGGATGAATGAATAAATGAATGAAGGGATCGGAATGGGGTTGAATGAACGAAGGTATGGGAATAGAGGTAGGTGAGATAGGGGATATGATTATGAGCATGGGTTTCTTTTTGTTTCCATCGTTGCGGGAGAGCGGCACAGGCTTCATTTATACATTTGCTGGCTTGCCAGAGATATTGAAAAGCGTGCATTTTAGTGGTAGTAATGAGGATGAGTGCATGGAGTTCTTATTGAAATGACTTCTCTGGATTCTATCTTTTGATACTTCAACCTCTTCCATCAGCACCTAAACCAAATTGCACTTCAGACTTGCTTCAGCAAGACTTTTAGTCGAGACCCCTTTGACCAATATGCTTTCATTGTGTTCGTAAATCAACATCTCGACCATAAAATCCAAGAAATCGAAACTGAAGCTAAAGCAGGGACGTCATCATACCCACCCACACTTCACGTCAAACGCGAGGCTGTGCCTAACACAGCCTCCCCTCCCCTCCCCGCTTATCCATAACCTTTCTTCCCCTCTCATACATTTCCTCCTCAAATTCAAAATCTCACAAAGAATTTTAATCTTTTACAGCAAAAATAAGATAAGATGTGTTTTGGCAAAGGCGACCTCAGAGGCAACGCGCCTGTGGGATTAAACGGGGATGAGAAACCGCCGAGGATCCTTTCGAGTTCGGGAGAGGAGGGGAAAGAGGAGAGGGTTTCTGCACCTCCGAAAGCTAGTAAGAAGACTACAGCCCAGGATTGGGAGCTGGAGAAGGGTTATGAGTCCGTTGTTTTTCCTCTTGAATTTTGCCTTCCTGTTATATCTCCTACTTTGCTTCCAAAAGGAATTGACTAACGGATGATGAGGATAGATTGAGCCTTGCGGCGAAGGCGAGGAAGAGGGAGGAGAAGTTGAAGGAAGAATCCCCGGATTATGACCCTGTGCATGGGAGGAGTGTTCGGGAGACGGGGATGGTGCAGGGGAGTTTAGGGGGTCCGCTTGGTGGGGGTGCTGGGATGGCTTTGAGTGGGGGGATGTAGGGAAAGAGAGGAAGGGATTCTTCTCCACTTGAAGTGAGAAGGTCGAGTTGAGAAGGGGTTACTTTGGTTATGACTAGAAATTGTAGGATATGAATCGGATCTATAAGAAAGCCTGAAAGAGACAAAAGAGCGGAGAGAAATAACTGCGATTTTCAACTCTTAACAAACAAAACTGATCGTTATTTCTAATTTCGAAATCAGGTCTAGTCCAATCTCAACCCATGAACGCCAGCCCCGTTCCCATCTATTCTGCCCATAAAAAAACTACAAAGGTAAGTCTAAGGTTCCTCAGGAGGCGGCCCATGACTCTCCATAACCTTGACAAATCCATCTGGCGCATCCTCCGCAAAGATGACCTCCAAATTATCCAACGTCTCCTGTGCGGCTCCTGTCATCCGCTGCCACATATTCTGCTCAAATGTCCTCAAATTCATATCTACAGCATCCACCCCCTTCGACAAGCCATCAACCAACCCCCTGGACAGCTCTAACGCATCTAGCATCCCGCAATTGACGCCCTCCCCGGCGAACGGCGTCATCAGATGCGCTGCGTCCCCGATAACCGTCACGCCGTCCACGTGGTCCCATCGGAAACCAACTGGCAGCATGTACAGTGGCTTGGCTGTGATTTCGAATTCGGTCCCGGCATCACAGCCTGTGGCGAGGAGATCCTTGATCCCTTGGCCCCAGGAGGCGAACAAGCCCTCTGAACTAAGCAGCATTTTCTTGATTTCTTCTGGCTCCTTGGCTGCTTCTTCAAGGCCGGAAATCTCCAAATAGGATTCAGAAGAGGAGGAAAGCATAGCATAGATTCTAGCAGAGCCCAAGCTCCCTCGCTGGGCGATGACAGCTTTCTTTTCGCCGGAAGCGTAGAAAGAGCCCTGTCCGATTATGGCGGCGAGATCTGGGTAGCGGGAGATCTGGGGAATGGTGAGCGTGATGCAGGATACAGAGCTGAAATGCGGCTTCTCGTTCGTAACAAGAAGACGGGTCTTGGACCAGGCGCCGTCGGCACCTATCACGATGTCTGTGACCTCCTCTTTCTCCTCTCCCTCTCCTGTTGAGAAAGAGAGCTTGAAGCGTCCTGAGGTTGCAGCTGGGACGCGGGAAACGGAGAGCAGTTTATGGTTCCATTTTATTTGAGAAGCAGGGATTGATGATTGCAAAAGAGCCGTAAGGTCGTTCCTTGCGATCTCAGGGCGCTGACCGCCCATGCCGTCGTCCCTCCACTTCACGTCGCCATTCTTGTTCGTAAGGATACACTCTTCGCTGCCCTCCCGTTCCAGCGCCTTGAACTTGTCTGCTAGGCCGCAGGATGAGAGCGCCAGGAGCCCGGAGTCGGCGTGTAGGTCCAGAGAGCCGGAGGGAACGAGGGGTGAGGTCGCAGAGGTAGCGGTGGGAGGAGCGCGTAGGTCGTAGAGTGTGTAGGGGACTGAGGCGTGCGTTAGAAGGGAGGCAAGCGTGAGGCCTGCGGGGCCGGCGCCGAGGATGGCGATTCTTAGGTTGTTTGGTGACATGTTTGATTAGACTTGATGATGTTGAGATGTGTTGAGATGTATTGTATCTTGCATAGAGTTCGTTCGCGGAAGCTATTGTATGAATTGAATAATAATGAGATATTCACTTACTGAGGAGAAAGAGAGATACTTATACCTAACTCTATTACATCGGATCATCTCTGTCGGGATCGACGAGATAGATTTCTTGTCAATAATGAAGCGTCATTGCTCTAGATTTTCGACGTCGGGATCGAAGAGATGTTGATGAAGGAGAGTTCGCGAACATTTTCGAGGCGGTCGGCGATGAAAGTTTCTGGCTCGGGACCGAGACCGAGTTTGTTTTTAGCCCCCACGCTAAATTGCCCTCCCCCGAGGCTTGATCTCGGAGGCCTTCGTTCAATGGGCCATAGTTCCGGCCTCTGCGTCCAGAGCCAATGCTGAGAGTACATAGAGGCCGAGTATGTAAGTGAAGTATAGATATCTCAGGCATCAAGTGAAGAAGATTGACTCAAGTGAGCTCCCGTGGTGGCAGTGCCTAGTGGGTAAAGCCACCCAAAGTACCTCAAACCTGCCGTGCAAATCGCACAGCCTCGCGCTGATTTTCTCTTCATCAACCTCTAGAAGTTGAGAGCACTAGTCGAATAGCATTTACACCCACGGCGCACTCCTTTCGGCGATGAACAACTCGAAGGAGTCAACTTCCGGTGATGCCCAAGTCGCCATCTCTTCGGTTGCGTTACAAGATTCGAGGCAGAGAGAAGTTTCCTGTACGACTTGTCAAGCCATCGCGGACGCTATAGTCAAATGTCCTGATACAGTGTCCTTGTCTTTGTCAAACTGGCAAGGATTCCTTAATCGGAAAGAGTGTAAAACTTGTCAGCAAATCGTTCATTATTTCAAAATCAAGAATAGCACGGGGAATAATGCCACCAGAGTCTTCTTACCATCAAGTCCTATGACTTTGCGCGTACATTATGATGGAAAGATCCTAATCGATTGTGTACATAAACCCCAAATGGCTTGAATCTTGATACCTAACGCGATATAGAATTATGGCAGAGGCATGGCGGCTGCGGACTATGATCTGGTCGAATTGATACCCTCGCCAACATGGTTGCCAGAAGGTCCACATTACATCTCGGTGGACTCTCACTGGATCAATCTTGGCCAGATTCGCGGATGGCTAGCCCGCTGCAATACTCACCACGGCGAAGTATGCCATGAGGTATTGACAACCTACACCAATGGCCCCTCACCGTCAATAACTCTCATCGATTTGAGACAAAAGTGTCTTACAATCCCAACGGTGCCCGTCGAATATGTGGCCTTGAGCTATGTTGTAAGTATTCTGTGATGTCTACTGTCAAAACTGCAAGTTTCTCCTAATTTTATACCCCTCCCCGTACTTGTGTTACAAATACTTCTATGTTGACTCTATCATGCTGTAGTGGGGCGAAACTCCGGGTAGCTTAATGGCAACAACCAAAACCTTACCTTATCTCTTCACTCCTGGGGCCTTGGCTACCCTAGAAACATCGTCACAAATCCCTCGAACAATTTTGGACGCCATGCATCTTACGACAGAAATGGGAGTGAACTACCTCTGGGTGGATAGGCTCTGTATTGTGCAAGACAATATACGCCATTTCAACGAGCAATTACAGCAGATGGCATCCATTTATGCCAATACTTGCTTTACCATCATTGCAACAGGTGGTCGAGATGCAAACCATGGGTTGTCGGGAATCGGCGGCCAATCTTTGCCCCGACGATATGAACAGACATACTTCGAATTTTCGCCTGAGGTGAAAGTCCTTTGCGAACCTCATGAAGAAGCTCATGGTGGTCTACCAGCCTGGTACACTAGAGCTTGGACATTCCAAGAACGCGCGGTATCTCGAAAAACGCTGGTGGTTGGTGCAAATACGGTGTACTGGCTATGTCGCAGAAGTTGGTGGCATGAATATACAACGGGAGACGCCCTTGCCGTCATTGGCGCCCAGGCCAACCTGGAACGCTGGCCTTTTCACGCGCTTACGGTACAAAGATGGCCAGACTTTCGGCAATACACCAACCTTGTCTCTGGGTACAATCGTCGCGTGCTATCATTCGAAAGCGATGCACTAAAAGCATTCGCTGCTATCCTCAATGCTCTAGGCCCTTCATTTCCGGGTGGTTTTCTTTTCGGTGTCCCTGAGTTCTTGTTTGACTTGGGATTACTGTGGTCTGTAGATGGTCCTCTGAAGCTGCGCAAAGATTTTCCCAGTTGGTCCTGGCTAGGATGGTCTGGTGGCATTTATTTCCCTACGATCCGGGCCTGGGATCCTGAAGAAAAGTCCTGGCCTTATATACCCTCCATGGATATGGAAGTATTGCCAATTATTGACTGTACAAAGTCCGGGAAGCTGATGGCAGTCACTTTCGGATAAATAGCTCTTACTCCCTCTATCAGTCGAAGGCTTGTAGCTCAGAGGCAGCAATTGCTGAAGGATGGATACGAGAGACAGCCACGCGCGCCTATCGATGGAAGGACGCTCCATCCGATATCTATCGTCATCCTCGTTTGGAAGAAATAGTCGGTTTTATGCATCCCGTCCCTATAGCGCCTGATGCTGCTGCAGCAGCACCAAATCCCGATATCTGATCCCCAGTATTGCACTTTCGAGCGAAGAGATGCACAATGTTCCTAGGCAACGCTCTCGAACTCTGGCCAGCGGATTCTGAAGTCTTTAGAAAATGTCTCCTTGTAGAGCTTTGTGATTTTAATGGGCTGAGAACAGGCGTTATCGAGTCACATTTTACGGATGAAAAGGACTACATTCAAGGCTCGCAGTGCGACTTGATTGCAATATCAATTTTATCTGTAACACAGTACTCTGCTAATAGAAGGGACGTTCCCGACATGAGCTTGATGACAGCGCTCAAAGGCCCCGACCGCGCTGTGTTTTATAACGTTCTTTGGGTGGAATGGGACGATGGGATTGCTTACAGAAAGGCAGTTGGTAGAGTTGTTAAGGATGCATGGGAGAAGCAAGATCTTGAGGAGATCGAAGTTGGACTAGGCTAATGTTTGGGGGTTGGCAGGGGTTGGTATTTTATATTCTGCATAGTTCTTGATGAGAGAGGGGCATGAAAACTGGGATGAAGAGAGCCTATATGTAGTTCCGGCTTTTTAAGTAGGCCGAAGTTCTTTTAATAGTATGGAAATTAGGCCAACTCGGCTTTGTATGAGGGTATCTCATAGCCCAGAATCGATACTAACAGACGATTGCGAACGCGCATGAGCCCCACCACCAGTGATCATTCGACAACCAGTTTGCCTCAAAAGATGTACGAGAGTCACTAGGCTTCAAGTAGGGCCACGCAAAGCTCTCCGGAGGGAATATACAGGTAAAAATTCAAGAGAGTGGAGAGAAATTGGAAAACGCGCATTCCAGGACTTCCGCAGTTCGGCTATGTTTTTGAACCCTATAACCTTCTATAATTCCCCAAATCATACACCGCTTTCCCTCTCGCTATGCCTTCTTCTCTTCCTTCTTCACCTTCAACGCCGGCAACTTAAACACCTTACTCACACCTCCCTTAACCTTTTTCCAGCTGCCAAACTCAATCTGCGGCGTCCAAGTCAAGACGCCCACCCAAGGCTGCACATTATAATGCACCTTTAGCACCACGTTATCCGTCTCTGCGACCTTGCCCGTTGGCGCCGTAATCTGGTATTTCGCTTTTTGGTTCTTGAGCTCGATCTTTCCTCTGTTCATTTTTATATCAGTCTTTACTCTTGCCCTTCCCTGTTAATATAGACCTACCTCGAAGGATCGATGCTCTTGCCCTTCGCGCTCCGGATCAGCTTCTTCATCGCCACGGGCCCAATGTTCTGTAAGTGATCCGCCGACGGATTCGTGATGATCGTATCCCAGATAACAGCCTCATTTGTGAGTTCCGTGGATGTGGAGTTTGGCCATGAGGCGGATACGTAAACGAAGATTTGCTTCGTGTTCCAGGTGAAAAGGGAGGAGAGGTCGGCGGACAGGGAGAACTTGATGACGGCGTATTCTTCTTTCTTCGCGGAGTAGTAGTGTGCCCTACCTCGGACACTTTGCAGGGTCAGCTTGCTCGTCTCGAAAGCAGGATTGGAAGCAGGGAACAAACACTTGGACATCTTTTACAGCGACGTTCGCACTTGGTGTTCGAGGCGTTATTAGATCTGAGGCTGCGATCAAGGCTGCGACGACGAAGGCCACCGTTGTGAAGAATCCGAAGACATTTTGGATGCGGACGACGCTTGAATGCATTGTTGCGTGGCCGTTCGACGATCACTAGTTTTTCTGAGATTGTATTTCGCTATGACATGAGGTAAAAAGTGTGAGAGAAAATAGAAAGTTTAGTGTGGTGACTAGTGGTAAAGTAGTAGTCTTAAAGTGAATTGTTATCTGGACTTTCAACTTTAACACGTCTCGCCTTGCTCAGCCTTGGAGCTCGGGCTGCACTAGCTGGATGGGGATTAGCCGATTGTGGGGTAATTCTGGCTGCGGATATCTTCACCACTCTCTAACTGCTACATGATTCAAGCTTTGCGGTGAGATGAACGTAGCGGAATAAATGGAGGAACTGTCGCTGAATTTTGTTTCTTCTGCGTGGATTTGGAAAGCGTCGTCATCACGAAAGAGGGCAGACAGCATCACATGCGAAAGCAGTTGCAAATCTAAATCATTTTCTTCGCTGGCTAGAAAAAGAAACTCGTTATCATGCAAAGAAATCCATTCCCATTCTTGTGCCCTATGGCATCGCATCGCAAAACAGTGGTATATCCTAACATCCCAAACAAAAGTCGCTTCATTTCCACATGTCGTGTATCAATCTCTGATATCAACCCCTCCCACGTCAATTAGAAAATCTATCGCTCATAATACCCTCGCATTCCCACCAAGCCTCGAGAAGTGTTCCCGGGAATAGATTTACTGGACTGGCTGGACGATCGTTCCGTATCCATTGCCTCCGCTCTGCACCCGCTCGCTGTAGACACCTGGGGCACGAGCAGCAGTGAAACGACCCTCGCGAGCTTGATCGCGGCGACTGAAGTAGACGTACTCGAGGTAGAAGGCGTGGATGTGGCCGGGAATGTATCTGTGAATTGAATGTCAGCTGTTGCGAGTGGCGTAGCGTGGGGCAATTGAATTGCTCATGTTGCTTGCGCAAGCATAGGTATGAGGATAACGTACCCAAGGAGAGTGAGGCAGATGTTGATCAAGAGGTCAGCTCCGCAGCCTGCGACGAGGAAGACACCGATGGGTGGCACTGTTGATGTTAGCAATCCATTCTCTAACACATGGCGGCTAAGCAATTACCGAGGATGGTGATGAGGATCAAGAAGATTGCGGCAATCATTTTGGCAGTGGAGATGTTTGTAAGGTTTGATTTAGTTCGTGAATTGATGTTGATTCGATGATCGTGTGATTGGAGATTGTTGAGGAGGGAAGGTAAGGTCGTGGCAGGTTGGATGTTTTAAAGATAATGCAAGCAGGCGCCTGTTGCCAGGCTTGGAGCCTCGTTGGCTTGGTCTCGCTTGAGGCGTGGTGACGTATGCTGCCCCCCCTGACTACGCGAGGACTTGTTTTCAGGTACAAGATCCTGGATCGAATGATTGGAGATCACGCAAAGTCGGCAGACTCTTCCAGCCAATAGAGTTGCTAAACAGTTATTTTTCTTGCTTCTATTAATAAATATTCTAGTCTCGATTGGCTCTCGCTCTAGCTTGTTATCAGATTGATATCGCGGCAATATTGCCGAGGCCCTCTACTCATGCATTGGTAACTCAGCTATCTCTTTCTACTCCGTGGTTCATCTTGCTTACATTCCAATTTACAGGCGATACTGGCCAAAACTATTTGAAACTCATATTTCTACCTTTTATATTTCCTCCATCTTCGCCTTTCTTTGTCCTCCCTCCTCGCTTAAACCCCCTTTGCCCGCATAGCAATTACTTTGCTCAATTCACATCCCCCTTTCCCCCACAGCTTTGGAGCGAATACCTAAATTAAATATCCCTATTCACCTCGCTCCAAGAGAAAATATCACGTGTTTTGTTGCACATCGGACTGGGAACATTCGCCAAATGGAAAAAGCAAGGCGAAGACTGAAGAAACCAAAGACGAAGTCGAAGTCGAAGGCCATGGATAAAACAACAATTTGAACAAATCCTATCAATCCCCTTGGTATCTGATATCATCATATCAATTGATTGACTTTTCTGGTATCTGCTTAATTATTTGAATTGCATTTAATGTCTAAGGCAGTCTGGAATTTTTAAAATTGTCAAAAACGAACGTTCGGTGATTTAACGAACGACGAATACACTAATTAACAAACGACTTGATCGACTGAAGTCTACCCCACCCTCGACACACTTCCAATTATTTCCAACTCAACAGACATCAACAGTTGCATGTAATATCCAAGGTAAGATATCTGTGAAATAAGAATATGGAAGTTTGAATACCCGGCTGCCTTTATTCGGTTCCTCTTTGTCCCACGAACACCCTCTCTCTTTCCCCCTTCCATAATGAGAGAAAAGCCTTTGTCGAACATTTCGAGAGACGGAAAACTCAATTATGGTGGCATGATAGTGCAATTGCATAATTTCGTGCAGCTTAAACTTGAAATGTCTAGATTTTATCAGACTCAAAGGAGCCTCTAAATGCTAACCAATGATCCGAGTCTCAGAAGAGAAAGAAACCTTGCATTCATGTTGAATAAACGAAGACACCTCACCAAACCACCAAGCTTAGAAACCTCCGAGCCCACCACCAGTCTCCACCACTTACTTCCCATTAGTTCCGCGACCACAGAAGTTTTTGCCAGCTCCACAGTTATCCTCCTGGCCATATTGATCATTGCGCTGAGGATTATTGATATTGTCCCAGCCAGCCCAGTAGCTGCCGCACTGATTCGCAATCGCCGCGGCAGCCTGAACCCTCTCACTCGCCCAGCAAGTCTGTTCCTGCCCAGCCAGGTTGCAGAAGTACCAGACGGAGCAGCCGGCGAGCGAGTAGAAGTCTCTGCTACGGCCGACGCTGGCGCCACCGCCGCATCTGGGACCGTGGTTAGTACCTTTTCGAATGGTTGAAATGGGAGGAGCAAAGCTTACTGGGCATCGAGGGCATGGGCAGCAGAGTCGGTGTCGCCGTGGTTCAGCTCATAGCCGCCGCATCCGATGCTGTTGGAGATACCGGGGATTTGACGCCTGTCCTTGGCGTGGCCGGTACCGCTGGCCCAGCCCTTAATGGTAGCTGGGTCAGCGGTAGAAGGGGCGCCGATCAGCTCGTGGAGTTCAGTGCCATCTTCGGCATAGGATACGGCGTAGACGCCGTTGGCTTGGCCTTCTGGAATGGTGAAGGCTGTTGCTCCAGAGGCAAGCAGGAATAATTTAACGGCGGTAGAGAAGTGCATGTTGAAAGTGGTCGAAAGGAGTTTGAAAAGTGATCTTGTGAGGATAAAAACTGGAGCTAGAATGGATGTTTGTCGATGGAAGTGAGTGATGAAGAGAATTAAGTGAGGACTCTACTGCTTCTTATATAGCTGTTCCGCGCCGTCGAAGACCCCTTTTCTACTTTCCCCTCTGCCATGTCCATGGTCTGAATCCTTCTGCGAGCAATTCATCTCGGTGTCCATGTAGAGCCTTGCGAACCATCTCGCGTATTTGAGGAATGGCTGTCTAGAACTCGCAAGATCACCGTCCTCATACGAGTACGCTGCCAAAAGTGAAGCTGAGTATGTTGGCTCGTCAACATAAAATTTTCATTTCTACTCCTTGCTGATGCCAAGAGTTCATTTCCACACCAGATCTAGACAAAGGCGAATGTCACATAACCGTTGCTAAATGAGACACAGCCTACTAGTTGGATGGAACCATGGATTCGACATGAAGGAAGAGAGAGCTGAGTGTACAAGTATGCTAATCCAAGTCAACTGCCGCACTGCGCCATCGAGGGCCAATTTGTTCACAGGAAAGAAGGAAGACCACGCTAAGGCTTGGCGTTACTTTGCCACTCTTCAAAGGAGTCTGGTATAGAAGCAATTGCTCATACCACGAGCAGAGCATGCATCTCTACTAGTTTAGATGCAAAGAGTAATTACGCGATGGAATCTCTTAGCAGATTTCATTTTGTATCAAAGCAAATCCCTCGAAAACGTCTGGATTCTCTTTGCGTACTCACTAGAGTGCATGAAAGCAAGAACCGTAATCCTTCAATTAAGAGTGAAATCATCTTCAATAAAAGCAAATAGAAACGTATCCCTACACTCGCAGTCTCGAAGCAGATTATAAGCCAAGCTCTTTTGCAGCAGATAAAAGTGGAGAGCTCGGCCTTATTATAACACTTGTTTTCTCCTCCGAACCTGTAGATGTAGACATAACTGCTTTTAAATAGATCATCTGATGTGAATGGATCGACTGCCAAGTGGCTCTATAACGAATCCGATATTTAGGGGGTCCTGAATGGTCCATATTACTAATACTGGTACGAGAATACGGATTCGAGAATGGCATTTGTTTTCTTTCGCCGAACCATTCCATACGGCACTTGTCCACTGTTCTCTCCTCAAGCCACAAAGAATATGCATTACTTGACGCGAAAGAGTGATGCTCAAGATGCGATTGGTACATTCCGGCAGGTTTAGAATTAGGCGTCTTCGAATGTGGCGAGGTACTTGAAGTACTTTGACTAGCGAAGGCGGGGTCGGGAAGTGGCGCATTTTGACATTGTTCAGGCATGCGCAACGGAAAGTAGGAGATCTGTTAGAATTGCGACCTTGCAGAGAAAGAAAGGACAGTGTGTGATGCATTATGGGCTGAAGAGTCTGGCTGACGGTATTGAAGTGAGGCTAATATGCCGAAGGAAAATGGAAAGACCGCAATTAAAAAGTCACGCCGTACAGAAGCAGATCTATAGTTCTCTGGTAAGCACTCTTCAAAATAACGAGAGAAGGGCATGGAAAAATCTAAGAATACCCTTTAAATATCACGCAAGGCAGAGATAATTCGAATCCCCAGACACATGAAAACACATGAAAGCACGTGCCTCACTTACGGCATGCGATGGGGCTAGCTCATGACTTGAATCCATAATTGCTGGCTTGGAAAGACTGATTTGAGACAGTTAAATGTTTGCAACTTTATTAGCTGCATTTTTTTTTTAAGATTCTCAGTATTGTTTGCAGCTATGCGAACTCTTCCAGGCCGCAAAAGCCTGAGGGCATAGCGATATGATCGACCCTCTATTCCAAGCGGTCTAAAAGAATTTTCCACTTAACACCAGATCTCTTGTCATTAATAGAAGATTGGATGGATCTTCCCGTTTGCCCGATCCAATAGACGTAATGGCAGAAGCTCCTCATACACATGCTTCAGCCACTCGGCAGCGATCTGCCTAGTTACAGCTGGATCGATGATTTCCTCAACCCCAAATGCGTTTGCTGTACGCACAGGGTTCATAAGCCGGGCATATTCGTCTTCCAGCTCTTTATACCTCGCTGCACGCTCTTCATTATTTTTGATTGCTTTCAATTCTGCTGCATGGCCAACTTCGATGCCGCCGTCAAGTGGGAGACTACCCCATTCGCCACTTGGCCATGCTACTCTCATTCTTGGGTCTCGACAATCCAGCATTATCCCACCAGCAACACCATAAACTCGTCGAGTGACAACACTGAATACTGGTGTTGTAGTAGAGAAATATGTTGTGGCCAGCGCAACCCCATGACGCATTGTTGCAGTCCGCTCTGCAATGGTGCCAATGGCGTATCCTGGCACATCAACAAATTGGAGGATCGGAATATTGAAAACATCACAGAACTTCAAATGCCGTGTGATCTTCTGACTGCCTGCAGCATCTAGAGCACCGGCATTGACCTCGCAATTGAGTGATATGATGCCGACTGGACGACCACAAAGTCGAGCCAAACCGACTATGGCTGTCGTTCCCCAGAGTGCACCAATCTCGAACCAACTTCTAGTATCCACGACAGTTGTGATGATTCTCCTCGGATCGTACATTCTTGCTTTCCGCCTCGGTATAATTGTCCTTAACTCTTCGCAGAGCCGATCCGAAGGGTCTTCAGATGGTAAGACAGAAGGTAAAGAAGCTCCCGAGTTGGGCAGATAGCTCAAAACATTGCGCAATTGCTCGAAACACTCTTGTTCATTCGCGGCAAGGTTGTCGATTGTGCCATTCGTGCAGTGCATACCCGGTCCTCCAAGATCTGTGAAGCTTAAGCCCTCCTCAAAGGTAGCACCAGCAACAACCTTCGGACCGGCGTTGAACAAAGCTCCAACATCTGCTGCCATGACTGAGAAATGGCAAGCAACGACCCTTGCAGCTCCAAGTCCGATCGCTGGTCCTAAGACAGCCCCCAAATTCGGAATCCCAAGATTCAATTGCTCCGTCACCATCTTGAAAGATGGCATGGGTGGTATATACGAGAACCCCGCCGTCTTAATCGTCGTCACGGAGCCTCCGCCAGAACTCCCATCCACTAACTTAACAATTGGTAGCCTCAATGAGATTGCCAGTTTTTCTATATAAATCGTCTTCTCCATCAATGCCCCATCAGCATGTCCAGCTCGAATGGAGAAATCGTCCGCGGTAAACACCACTTTCCTGCCCCGAAGAGTTCCAAATCCTTGTACATTGTTGCTTGGTATGTATGATACGGGCTCTTCTCGCGTCGTTCCCTCTAGTTTCTTCCACTGCACTGTTCCAGACACGGATCCTACTTCGTGGAAACTGCCCTCGTCGAGTAGCTGCAGGACTCGTTCTCGGACCCAGAGCTTGCCGGCCTGCTTTTGGCGGACGTAGCCTTTATTATTGGTGTCTGGCGTGCTTGCTATCGTCCGGAGGGCACCGAGTTGCCCGAGAATATCAGAGTAATCTGCTGGTAGCTCGTCTTTGTTCTTCGAAGCTCGTACACGTTTTGGAGGGGCGACGTGGTTAGCTACCTGAGACAATCGCTGTGTAGGGCTCATCTTCGAGGGATTGCTCCCATTGTCATCGGTCATTGTGGCATATAGAAGGATTGACGTGCGAAAGCGTGTTGGATCGAAACGGAGAAGGAGCTGAATTCATGTTGAAGGATGTTGAAACTGAGTTGCGGTTGCCAAATTGCCTCGGCTCGAGTACCCCACGTTTTGGCGGGGAAGAGCCGACAAGGGTCCTACCATCTCAAGAATTTCCCCTTTTCAAACCCAAGACTATTAGCATATTATTTCGTTCGTGATAATCGACAGCAAAACTTGTTTTTATAGACCCAATGCCTTCCCCACATCACAGACCCATAAAGCGCCTCCTGGTAGCCAATCGGTGAGCATACACGATGAGTCCATTGTCTGTAGAAGATATTAATTACATTCTCTAGAGGGGAAATAGCAACACGAATCATTTCCACAGCGAGAGAATTAGATATCGAGACATATTCAATATATACCTCCACCGATGCATCTCACACATTCGGCTCCACTCATTCCATCCAACTCATTTCACCCGCCTCATTTCTAGACATCTCAGAGCTCGTTAGCATTGTCAAGAAGCATAGAATAGACGCGATCCATCCAGGTTATGGATTTCTCTCAGAATCACCGGATTTTGCGAAGCGTATGTTGGATGAGGCCGGAGCTCTCGTGATCGGACCTGGGCCTGAAATCCTGTTGAGAACAGGTGATAAGTTGCAAGCAAGACTCCTCGCTGAAGAATGTCAAGTCCCAGTCCTACCTGCTTTGAACAAACCAACAAGTGATGTTCCCGAACTTCAAAAGTTTGCTTCTTCAGCTGGGTACCCAATCATTATCAAAGCTGTTGATGGTGGTGGTGGACGAGGAATCAGGATTGTAAGAAAAGATGAAGACCTAGCTTCACTAGCAAAGAGAGCCTTGCAAGAAAGTCCCAGTGGCAAAGCGTTTGCTGAGAAAGCTGCTATTGATGGTTATAGGCATGTTGAAGTGCAAATTATCGGAGATGGGAAGGGGAGTGTGAGGCATCTTTGGGAGAGGGAATGCAGTATTCAAAGACGATTTCAGAAGGTTGTGGAATTTGCGCCGAGCTCGATAAAGGATCGAAAGCTGGTTGGGGATGTTATAAATGCAGCTTTGAGGATGGCGAAGAAGGTTTGTTGCCTTGATCAAAATTCCACCTCCAAGCTGATAAATATAGGTCAATTATTCTTCTCTAGGAACATTTGAATTCCTCGTTCGAGCATCACCACCAGAATTCTACTTTCTAGAGGTTAACCCACGCCTTCAGGTCGAGCATACCGTTACTGAGTCGATTGCAATGGGCACCGATCTCGTGAAAATGCAGCTTCTCATCGCTCAGGGGGAGCTGCTTTCAGAACTTGGCATCAGCCACCTTCCCGAGCATCCAGCGACACCTCCACCACTATGTTCTCTCCAGCTCAGGGTGACTGCCGAAGACGTATCCAACGATTGGGCATTAAGTGTTGGCAAGATTAATTCATTTCGATTCCCAACTGGAAATGGCATCAGAGTCGACAGCTACCTTCTACCTTCGCAACCAACAGTTATTGGAACGGATTTCGATAGTTTGATCGCGAAGATCATTATCACTGCGCCAACTTGGGATGACGTTATCCGGAAAGCAAAACGAGCTCTGGGGGACACTTACATCGAAGGCATCAAAACAAGCTTAGATGTCCTTCGAGGAATCGTTTCAAGTGAAGAGTTTGCCATTCAAAGCTGTGACACTCAATGGCTCGAAGCAAACCTCCCATCTATCTTGAACTTAGGAAAACAGATTTCCTCCCAATCAATCATCAACGCCGCAGTTACATCAACCCCACAGAATACATCAGTAGCTGCGGCATCGAACGTCCTCTTCCGCAAAGGAGACGCCTGGTCCATCTCCCTTACATCCGAAGCCCCAAACTCAGAAACAACACCAACACAAAAACCAACGCCCTCCCACCTCCAACTAACCCGGATCCACCGCAATGAATTCCCCACCTCCCTCACCGCATCCATTATCTACACCACCCCCAACTCCGACCCAACGCCATACACACTCACCCTCGCTTCCACAACCGCATCTTTCGGCTCTCTCTCCAGCGCCGCGACTCACCGGCGCGGCGACCCGGGAAATCAGAATCACATTATTATTCCCTTTGCCGGGAAGTTGATGGAGATCTTGGTGGATGTTGGGGATGAGGTGAGGAAGGGGGAGACGGTGGCGGTTGTGAGGCAGATGAAAATGGAGCTGGAGATTCGGGCGAGTAAGGGAGGGAGAGTAGGTTGGGTTTATGAAGGGGAGGAGGGGGATGAGGTTGGTGAGGGGGTGCTGTTGGCCGAGCTTGAGGGGGGAGGTGCGAAGTTGTGAGGGTGTGGCCTGTGTGAAGGTACAGAGTTGCTTAGACTTCAGATAGAAGTTAGGGTTCGAAAAAGATCAAGTGATCGTTAATCGGAGATTAAGAGTTTCGGCGATAGAAAGTCTTCTGCCGGCTACTCAATGGGCTTGCCATGGGCAGGACAAGGCTCTGTTCAATGTCTCAAGTCGAGGCTGGACACCTTCAAATAGGCGAGATCTGGAAGGAATCTTAAATACTCTCAGCTTTTTACCATTTTGGATTAAAGGACGCCCTAAAAGTACGAAAACAAGAAGATATATGATTGGAAAATGTCCGACTTGACTCGGGACATTGAAAATTGAGTGCGGCTGCTTAGTCTGCCGTGAGAGGAAAACAAGTTCGGCGGACGACTTCGGAGGACAACTTTGAAAGAGGCCTCGGCGGTCATTCTCGGAAGACCAAAACTTCGGATGACATGTAATCTCGTCTTCCGCAATGTGGAAAATGTTTGAAGGAGGCTCGCTTCTCAGCTTCGGGTGTGGACGCCGCAGGGCCGAAGGAACGAGAAAGCAGAAGAGCAATGTTGCAAAGGAGAATGTCGAGAGATTCCGCCAAGGAAGCATCCTTTCGAGACAGAAAATGAGGCTAGAGATGCAATCTCGCTTTGTCCAGAGGCGGGAAGCATTTTAGGGGAGGTTTCGGGCTGGGTCGGGGGGTGGCGCAGGGCTGACCTGTGGCTTGACGATCAGAACTCCACTGATACAAACCTTATTCGAGCCCTGCCAGCCACCACTACCGCATTCCTTGAGAGTGCCCCTGATTACCATCAACCAAACCAGAACTTCCCAGAAAACTTTGAGTGACAAGAGAAGCCGAGGCTAAAGTGCGAGTTGCACGCATAGGATAGGTAGAAGGAGACCGGACGTCGCGAGATTTCCCACTCTTAATTAATGTATGTGTTCGGGTGGCACAAACAGCAGGTTTGGCAGGAGGCTATGCAGCCAAGCAAGCAGCGCACGGCACAGACACCGGCGAGAAAATTCTCACGATGCCGATTTCACGACGCGCCCGAGTCGCGCCTTACTCCGGAGATTTTGCTCAGCTCAGTGGCGGCATTCCATCAGTCTTGTTCGTGGCTTTAGTGATGAGCTGAAGCCCACGATTGGGACAGTCTCCAGCTGAGACGACAAGAAACAATACCGCGGTGAGAAGCATCATCAACTGGGAAACCACTCACTTTACAGACAGACAGGTTGAAATGTTGGAACTCTTTCAATAGCAGCAAATGAGAGCATGCACTTTGGCACTGCGCTTGTATATCCGAAATGTCGCAGCAGGCAGGACCCAAGGGGACGGTCGTTCCTGCTAAGCAACAGGGGGCGCGCTTTGGGTCAGGGGTAGAGGGGTTTCTGTCAGACCGGACCAACCATGGGGCGAGGTCTCCTGGCTAAATCGCACCAAATCTAAACAGAGCTAGCAGACACGAACGGCCAAGATCATCTCATCTTAAATTCCACCACGAGCACGCCCCTATTGCCCTCTTCCATTGGTACATCTGCTGCTGCCTGCATTTCTCCCCGCACTCCAGCCTGCGGAAGACTCGGATGACTCTATGCTAGCCCATCACAGCGCGAGCTGGGAAAAGCCAAAGCGCGGCCGTTTGCTTTCGTCGCTGCGCGAGGACGCAGACGGCGCAATTTTCGGGCATGGCTTGGCATGGCATGGCCATTCAGACCGAGTAGCAGGCGCAAACGGCTGTTTTGGGATGGTCAGCGTTTGCAGCTCGTGGTCGGTCGTAGAAATAGTTGACGGCACCCCACCCCCCAGAGTTGGCAAGAGGTAGGGTGTGAATACTTCCATTCTGTACCTTCCTTCACACACTCGTTCAAGTTCAAGATGCTTCGGCCCTCACTCCAGTCACTCTTTGCTGTTTGCGCTTTCTTTTCTTTGGCATTTGCCAACGCCTTGCCTAACAATGGCCCCGTTAAGTACGAGACCGTGGTGGTGTACGAGACAATTACCACCTGCTTCATCACGTCATCGGTCTATACAATCCCTCCTCCGCCAACCTCGACCTGCAGCTCCAGCTCAGGCGGTGCTATAATTTCTCCTCCTCCTCCACCGCCTCCCCCGACAAGCACCAGCGTTCCGAGCCAAGAATATACCACCTCGACCGTCTATGTCACCACCGTGAGGACCATTACCAGCTGTGCTACAACCGTCACAAACTGCCCCGCGACAGAAGCGACACATACATATGTCGTCACAGATACGATCTCCTCGTATACGACCATTTGCCCTGTCACGGCAACCCAGACTCCCTCTGGATCAAGTTCCTTGTCCTATCCAGCCTCCCCTCCTCCATACTCAAGCTCGCCAGCTTCAGTTTCCAAGTCATACTCACAAACCAATTCCTATGGCTCGACAAGTCCTTCATCCTCGGCTTCTGTCAGTCCGAGCTACTCCGTCGGAACATCGAGCACATCTTCAGGGTCCTCGGTGTCCACGGTTAAGCCCACATCGAGCACTGTCTATCCATACTCATCTAGCTCAGTTTCGACCTCATCTTCGTACGGTGCAGTCAGTAGTTCGTCACCTGTATCCCCTCCGTACTCAGCTAGCAGCCCGTCCACAAGCTCTACAGTTCAGTCGACATCAAGCACGCTCTCGTCAAGCTCATCCAGCCCGGTCTATCCAACTTCCGAGAGTACATCTTCGACGGTTTCAAGCCCAACTTATCCAACTTCCCAGAGTACCTCTTCGACAGTCTCTGTACCGGCATCCTCCTCATCCCCAACGGCATCAAGCACCCCGTCCTACAGTCCTTCAAAATCCACTGTATCCTCGACCTCTAGCACGCTTTCTTCAAGCTCCGCTTCGAAAAGTACTTCAGCGACGACGAGCAGCACCAGCAGTGCATCTTCAAGCTCCTCAGCATCGAAATCGAGCACATCCTCAACTTATACAACCTCCAGTACCACCTCGTCTTCAACAAGCAAAACCTCATCAACAAGTTCTTCCACTCCAACTCCTTCCGCTTGCTCTTATTGGATGGAAAACATTAAACATCAAGGAGTCGCACCGTATGCTGGCAGTGGATATCAAGTCTTCCGGAACGTGAAGGACCAAGAGTGGGGAGCCAAAGGAGACGGTGTTACCGATGACACTGCTGCGATTCAACTTGCTATCAGTGCAGGCTCAAACTGCCCACCCACTGGCGCCTGCCAATCCTCAAGTACCACCCCCGCGCTGATATATTTCCCACCTGGAACCTATGTCATCTCATCTACGATTGACTTGTACTATGGGAGTTCATTAGTTGGCAACCCGAATTGTCCGCCTGTCCTCAAAGCCGCCAGTGATTTTAATGGTGCATTCCTCATAGACGGAAATAAATACGGTACTACAGGCAACTTGGCGTATGGGGCGACCAATACTTTCTGGAGACAATTCCGTAATTTCGTTATTGATGTAACTTCAGTACCTGCCAGCGCCGCAATCACTGGCCTCCACTGGCCAACGGCTCAAGCAACCTCGGTCGAAAATACCGTCTTCAAGATGTCTGCTGCTTCTGGTACCCAGCACGGAGGTATACTCTCTGAACAAGGATCGGGAGGATTTATGGGCAATTTGACGTTCTATGGGGGTATCTATGGGCTCGATGCCGCCAATCAGTATGTTCTGATATGATATACGAAGGATTCGGTTTGCTAACAACTGCAGGCAATTCACCATGAGAAACCTCAATTTCTACAACGCAGTTATTGCGATCAAACAAGACTTCAACTGGGTATGTATTGGCGACCCCGTTGGACTTTACGTAAGCTAATCGTGAATCTAGGGATGGGTCTATAAAGGAATATCAATCAACAATTGCCATGTGGGAATCCAGTTCGGACTAGATGGAAACCCAAACGATGCAAACTTCAACGACACCACAGTTTCTTCTGTGACACTCATCGACAGCAGTATTGTCAATACTCCCGTCGGGATCTTGTTGCAGGTTCGAAACGAGCTTGCCAGCAGACCTAGTGAAGAAAGCTTGATCATTGAGAATCTATCTATCACTAATGTTCCCATCGTGGTCGGTACGGCAGCAGGACCCACTTTGCTTCCGGGAACAACAGGAAGCACTACTATCGCCGGTTGGGGACGCGGGTCTTCATATACTGCAACCGCTCATACCAGAATCCAAGGGAATATCACACCTGCAACCAGACCAAGCGTGCTCAAAGCATCAAACGGCGGATTCTACACGCGCTCAAAGCCCCAGTACGAGACGTATCAAAATACTTCATTCGTCAGTGTTCGTAGCGCTGGTGCAAAGGGAGATGGTGTTACGGACGACACAACGGCAATCATCTCTGCAATCACTTCAGCTCTTGTTTCAGGATCAATTGTTTACTTCGACGCCGGCTACTATGTTGTTTCAAAGACCATTTACATCCCCCCCGGAAGCAAGATCACCGGCGAAGGATACCCGGTTATCCTGGCCACTGGTTCTGTTTTTGGAGATATAACCAACCCAGTTCCAGTCTTTCAGGTTGGTAAGTCTGGTGGCGAAAAGGGGACTGTCGAATGGTCCAACATGATTGTCAGTACGAAGGGAGCCGCACCTGGTGCTATTCTCATTGAGTGGAACTTGGATGCCACCGGACTCGAACCAGCAGGCCTGTGGGATGTTCATACTCGCATTGGAGGCTTCACGGGTTCTGATCTCCAGGTCGGCCAATGCCCCACAGGTAACTTCGATAGCCGCAACGGGAACGTAACCATGACCTCAGGCACTCTTCCAAAACAATGTATCGGCGCGTTCATGTCATTGCACGTCACAAAGCCCGCTACGGGCCTTTACTTGGAGAATGTCTGGCTCTGGGTTGCTGACCACGATGTTGACGACGCATCCGTAACTCAGATCACCATCTTCGCCGGTCGTGGTCTCCTTGTTGAGAGCACAGCTGGTGCAATCTGGATGTATGGAACAGCAGTCGAGCATCACGCTCTGTACCAATACCAGCTTTCCAGCACCGCGAACATCTACATGGGAGAGATTCAAACGGAGACACCGTATTATCAGCCTAACCCGAACACGGCAATTCCTTTCACTGCTGTCCCAGCTCTGAACGATCCTCCCGTAGAGAGCGACGCGCTTGGCCTTCGAATTCTGAACAGCAACAATATCCTGATTTACGGTGCTGGATTGTACAGCTTCTTTTCCAACTATAATGTTCACTGCTCCGATGCTGTAAGTCTCACCATTGATCCCCCCGTATTCCCTATAACATTTTATCCGACAATTACTGACGTTCCTTACAGGGCAACGGCGAATGGTGCCAGTCCAGAATCTTCAGCGTCGAGCAGAGCAGCGCTATCACGGTTTACGGCCTCGATACTGTTGGAACGCAGAACATGATTACTGTGGATGGGAACAATGTTGCTTCCTATGTGGGTAATGTTGGAGCTACCGGATTTATTGACACCATTGCAAAGTTCACGCACTAGAAGATGGTGGTGAAATGGAGGATGGTTTTGAAGAGGGGAAGAACTTTAATTCTAATGATAAAATTTGAGTGGAGACTTTTCAGAGTCCGGTGACGAGACAACTGATCGAAAGGGGCTCGCTAAAGCACCCGAATGTATAGCTCAGAGGGAGGGTATCGCGGCTTGCCAGCTTCGAGTGCCCTGTTTCTTCTTCAATTCCTCTTTCCATCCCGAGCTGCCTTCCCCTCCAGGATTAACTCAATTCTTCATTCGTGACTAAATTCCCTTTCGGTATGATTCCAACCATCGGTTCGCGCTGAAGGGAAGTATCCCGTGACAAATTACAACCATTTACTCACTCCTCGCAATCCAGCTTTACTCCCTCTCAGGAGTAAGGCAGCCCAGTCAGCAGCTCATCGAAGAAATAGCGCGATACCCGGGAGTTCGGCACAGTGTGTTCAAAGTGCCAATACACATGCCAAGCTGCCCCTGCGCGTTAGTAATGCCAAGTTCGAGCCCCGTTTAATGGACGATGTACTGAAGTGACGCACTTGCACTGATACTGATGAGCAACTAATAACTTATTGCATGGAAAATATCCCTCGTCGACTAACGTTCACTGAACTAGACTGAGGCTTAAGAATAGAATCGTCCCTCAAATCTAGTGGCTACCATACCACAGTCCCCAAAAAAAGCGCACACGTCAACTCAACAGGCACGAGGTACAAAAACCCATAGACATCAAACAACCCCAAAATAACCTACCAATATCCATTCTAAAGCGCAAATGCCTCGTTCGGGACTTCACGCAGACATCGCTCTCAGGGGAACATCCAAAGACCGCAAGCCTTCCGACTTACCCCGCCAAACGCTGTTGCCTGTCCCCTGCGCCCCGCACCCATCGGCGGAAACAGGCGCCTGGGCTGCAGGGCTGAGAACCCGATGCGCTCGCGCTGGGAATGCGGCATTTTGTGGGCGGGCACAGCTCGCCCTCCATTTCCAACGCTGCCAAGGAAAGAAACGCTGCGCGCGATCTACGAACCCCTCGCGTCATGGGAAGACAGATAAATATGAGCTGATCTGCTGTGCAAGAGGGACGCTATACGGATTACTTCGAGCTACTTCTGCATTGGTACTGATTGGTATTGATTGGAATTGGTATGCGCAACTCTCGTTCGACGAGGCAAGATGTCGCAGCCGCAATCGCACGCAGCGAGCACTCGATCGACGGCGACTCAGTCTCATTCCGCTGGTGAGAGCGCGCCAGCTAAACGCTCGCCCAGCCCTCGAAAAGTCACGCCGAGGACTTCGCAGAGATCGTTGCCTTCGAGTCCAAATCCGTCGAGTTTAAGCACGGCGAAGACGTTCACCACGGTTGATGAGGATGGGATCGAGCATATCCATCACGCGAGCCCGGATCACACGAATGTGCATACGGAGTGTGGGAGGCATGGGGATGATTGGTTGTTTGGGGGCTGGAATCTGGGACAGGTGTTTAGAGGGTTGATTTGGGGTGGGAGGAAGTAGGTTTGCGGTGGGTTGGAGGGAGAGAGGGAAATGAGAGGAGTTGGAGTTAAGATGGTATTCAAGGGGAAGGGAATTGATGCGGGTGAGATCTTGGCAGGCGTAGGGCTGCAGTAGGGTCTTGGCAGGGAGGTCACTCTTTTTGGAAGGAACATGGCCGAGGAGAGGAGAAGAGAGTAGAGGAGAGGAGAAACATATGACATTTGCTCTTGTGGATTGATGTTTTTGATACCATTGTAGCAACTCTTTCGGCGTCATTATGTTCAATACATATATTTTAACAGTCCCCCTGATATCACGCCCAGATGTCCACTTCCGATTTCCAGGTTGCCAGCTTGGCAAGGTCTTCAACCTTGACCAAATTAGTGGACCCAATACGTCAATCCTTACGACTCACTTCTTTCTAGAAGCATTTCGGAATCCGGATGACCACATGCCGAGTACTGGTCTCTGTTTATTTCTGGTCACAGATCCCGAATTAGCTTCCGATTTTCCGGCTTAGACCCGGCCTTTTACCGATGTTCGTGCGTACTTGTACAGGGAATGCACCAGCCTTGCTGCCGTCTCCTACTGACCGACCATGGAACAATTCGTCTCTTTATTTCCTCTTCATCCTGTAGCATTATCCAGGAGGTTGTGATTTTGTGAGACGGTGTCTCGCAGTGCGGCCTCTTCTTTTCTGTACTATGTCCGCTGGCGATGCAGGTGCGATTGAAGAAACGTCCTCCCAAGATGCCCCTTCGCACTTCAGCGAGGGGCTAACCACACCGATGGAGGGATTAGAGCCTAGTATCTCGGAACCCCCTTCTGAAGCTCGCCTTGAGCAAGACGGGGCCTCCACCCGGTCGATATCGACGCCGCCGCTGAAGACACCGAGTGTGCTGGACTCGGCTCCGCCCAGCTTTGGGACCCAGTCTTGCGGTCCGCCCACCACCTTCGTCCGTCAGAAGAACGGCTGGACAGCGGAGGGAGAGCGGAGGCTGAAGAATAGTCTGCTTGCCGGTGTGGGATTTCTGGAGCTAGGAAACGCGGGGGATTTTGCAGCCAACGTCTGGAACCAGGTTCCTGTTCCTCATTTTGCAATGGGATTGAGTACGTCTCCCTAGAGGTTTTCCCCGCACTTGAACAATGATTGGTTTCAAGAATTGAACTGATTCCTTTTCCAGTGGCGCTCGGCGCCACACTAGCCCTCACAATAGCCATCTTTGCAGTCAGAGATGCCTTCCTGAGTCGAGAGAACATCCGGAACCTCCGCGAAGAACGGCGATTCCTATGGGCACAAAAGGCAGATCTAGGACCAGAAGTCTCGCGGGCTTTAGACAGCCAGCTCGATATCAACTTCCGGGAACTGGGAACAGAATATGTTGAGCGTCTTTGTATGGATATCGTGATGGGATTCGGAACCGTCATGGTAGGAGTCGGCACCTTCCTTGCCATAGGAGGTGCGAATCCCAGGGTCTACCGCGCCAGTAATTTACTTTCTGGATACATTGGAAATGCACCGGTTGCACTCTACGGTCTAGGGAACGCTGCGTTCTCTGCCTACGTCTGGAGGAGGGCACGCCGACACAGCAGGGCAGCGAGGAAGGAAATGCTGTCTGCCATGTTCCGCCGTCGGCTACGGAGGGTCAAGAATCATGCTATGATAAATGCCATTGGGGGTGTTACGGCCGGCGCTGCTTCGTTGGTCACTGCTACGCATTGGGAAGGGTATCCCGTCCTGCTCCCTTGCATCATCTCATCCATGGCTTGCAACTACATGTGGCGGAAGAGAATCGGCTACGAACGTCCTCTCACTCAACAGAAAGTCGAGCTAGACAAAGCCTCCCTCATCAGGGAACTAGAGCACATCACTTCCACCCGTAAGATATTCAAGACAGTCGATCCATCACAATGGTTTACCGAAATCATCCCCAATCCCGACTCTCTCTCCTCTATTCTCGAGTTCTTTCGAACGAATGATCTCTTCGACGATTTATGTTTACGTCTCCTGAAAGACGACTCCTTGACGAGATCGGTTTTGGGTGGGCTAGGCCATGAAGTTATGATTGATGAGCAGATGGTTTTGGCAGCTGATAAAGAGTTGTATCCGAGGATAATCAAGACTTCGGAGGAGACACTCGGGAAGATGGGTCCTTTGAGGTTTAAATACCGGGAGCGGTATTGTTTGGAGACATTGGGGTGTTATTTGTGCTCGGCGGGGCCTGAGACAGTGAAGGAGAAATGCTGAGCCCGAGATGGCTTTGCAATCTGGATTTCGATTTCAATTGAAGAGAAGAAATCTAATTAGAAGGAAGGATTATTTCTCTGTCAGTGTGGGGCCTGCTGGAAATTTTGACTATTTGTTCATTACTCGTGGAGGTTAGTAGCCTCTTGACCCCACAATGCCGCTTCCCCTCTTCTCAAATACCCCGCATTTTGGGACGCCAAGGGTAGTCCCACCCCAAATTGCAGCATGATATACATGTGCACTTAAGTCTCTTACCACGATATATTCATAATTTCGCAATTTCACCTCTACGATTATCTTCACAAGATGCACGCCTCTGAACTCATGTCAGCATTTCCTATAGGCCTGGAAAAGACTCTTTTGGCTGTGTTCGGCCTTGGCCTGCTTGCCATCATTCTCGATTATGTTCGGATGCTCAGACTTCGACAGAAGCTCCCACCTGGACCATTCCCACTTCCAATCGTAGGCAACCATTTTCAAACCCCGGCAGTTCGCCCTTGGATCGAATGGGAAAAATGGACCGAGTATTACAATTCGCCAATGATTACATTGTGGATTGGGAGGCATCCGAGAATCATTCTGAATGATGCATGGACTGCTTCGGATTTGTTGGAGAAGAAGTCGGATATCTTTTCGTCGAGGCCGCATTTGATTGTGATGGGGGATGTGATTAATGCTACGAAGACGAATCAGACGACCCTTCCTTACGGAGACCGATGGAGGATACATAGGAAGCTGATGGTGAGTTGTTGAGTACCTAGGAGATATACATCTGACAACTTCAGCACACCGCAGTCGGCTCTCAAGCTGTTCGGAACTACCGCACTTTCCAAGCCGACGAGTCAAAAGTCTTGATGCGTGAGATCCTCGAAAACCCTGACGACTTCGTGATGTCTATTGAAAGGTACTCAGTGTCAAACACTTCCATTGTTGGCTGGGGCCGTCGAATCGACAGGAAGAATGACTACGTTGCTCAACAAGCACTGAAATTGATGGAAGGCGTCAACTCCGTCGTTCCTGGCGTTTTCATCATGGAGACGCTCCCTTTCCTAACGAAACTACCTTCATGGCTGTACAAACTTCCCTCGCAAATAAGTTTCGGCGGAGCTTGCATGTGGCGGTACTTCTACCTCCTTACCGAAGAGGGAGCCAAAGCCACCGAAGACAACTTCTCCAAGATCCTAATGAACTCGCAAGAGAAGCAGGGCCTCACGGACGTCGAGGTCGGAGGTCTAGCAGGGAACCTAATCGGCGGAGGCGTCGACACCACATCCAGCACAATGATCAGCTGCGTCCTCGCCATGTGCGCATTCCCGGACGTCCAACGCAAAGCCCAAGCCGAGATCGACTCCGTCGTCGGCTCAGACCGCAGTCCAGGCTGGGAGGACGTCGATGGCAAGCTGCCCTACATGGTAGCGCTCGTCAAGGAAGTGCTGCGCTGGCGCTCCGTCGCTGTGCTGGCTGGTATCCCGCACGCTAATACTAAGGACGTCGAGTATAAAGGCTACCGCTTTCCCGCTGAGACGAATATGATTGGCAATCTCTGGGCGATACATAGGAACCCGCGCGACTTCCCGGATCCGGATGAATTTAGACCGGAGAGGTTTCTGAATGGCCTTGAGAGGCCGTACCCGAATGCGAAGGGCAGCAACCCGTTTGGGTGGGGAAGACGCCAGTGTAGTGGGCAGCCGTTTGCCGAGCAGGGACTGCTGTATTCATTGACGCGGTTGATTTGGGCTTTCGATTTGAGGCCGGGACTTGATGACAACGTATGTTTCCTCTCTTTTTTCCTCTTCGGATAGCTCGCTACCCCTTTTTTATTTTTTTGTCACGTGCTAATCTTGGGACAGGGAAAGGAAGTGAAACTAGATATTTTTGCATATACGGAGAGCGAGAATATGAGGCCTGAGCCGTTTAAAGCGAGGTTCATTCCGAGGAGTGAGAGGATTCATAGATTGTTGATGGAGGAGGCTGGGGTTGCGAGGGAGGCGTTGAGGAAGTATGATGGGGAGACGAGGTTGACGATGGAGGATGCGGCGAGGAATCCCGCTTGGGTTTGAGAGCTTTCAGTTCTCGTAGACATAGATATAGAGGCGGTTATCTTTGCATTCATTGCTTGGAGCTCAGTCACACTTCTGGGACTTGGCTGAGTAGGAATGCCTGGTATGGGGCGAAAAGAGGTTGCTATAATTAAGCGAGCAAGAAAATTGCCTAAACTTTTGTAAAAA